>VZTR01023055.1:129132-140062 GCA_013400775.1 Chaetops frenatus | reverse complement strand
TTATGTTTTTCAAGAATCTCTAGAAAAGCACAACTTCTGGCTTTTGTTTCTCAAAGAGTGTAAAAGACAGGTCCTAGAACTACTGAGTTTAATGGCACAATCCACATTACCTCCCCTGCACTTGGGGATAAATGGTAACATTTAATGAAATAACAAAATTCTGAGGCTTTTGTTTCCAAAATTGAGACTCCCTCCTCAGATAAAAGTACAGAGAATCAACCATGGTATTTTTGACTGTATTTGTCACAGACAGGATGGCCATTCAAGAAATCTCTTTTTCTGTAATTTCTCTCCTAAAAATCAAGAACAGTCTAAGTATTAAGGACAAATATTTATGGAGAGTATAATCAATAAAACACAGAGTGGTGAGCACCACAATAAATTTTTTAAAAAATTAGCTGAGGCCTAATAGAAACTCGTGTAACTGAACTCTGTCCTGTGCATAGGTGCATCAAGGAAAGGTCATTTTATTCAGAGGTTTTTCCCTCCACTTCACCCATTTAAAGTAGTACAAAAACAAATTTCCCATTTGTCCTGAAGCAGGCAAGCCCACCAGAGAGTAGTAAGAAGAAAGTTGAGCTTCTTGTGTCATCAAAGGAAATGATCATGATTCTGACTAGATAGCATAACTATCCCACTTCTAGCATATTCCCTACACTGTGAAGCAAATATTCTCTCCTTTCTCACTAAAGAAAAAATTGTTTTGATCTTATACACCGTTGCACCTCCACCACATATGTTTTCTTACTCTGAGTGCCTGTGCCCATAAAGAAAAGGAAGACTCCTGGTCTCAGTGTGAGCAACCACTCTGACCTGCCACCCACTCTCTGCACTTCAGCACATTAGCTCTGCATGTAAAGAATATCTCACCTATAAAGGCTGGGCTTCCTCTCCCTCATGCTCAGGTTTCTGACAAAATCCTTCATGAGTAGGTGACCATTGACTTAGCCAGCACTAACCTATGGAGGAAGGCTATTTTTCTATTGCCTATAAACTCATCTGGCCTATGACATCACTTCTGGCTTGAAAGTATATGCAGAGTTACTTTGTCCTAAAGTAAATTTGGGGTGCATTTTCAACCAGCTCTTATTTTTGATAATTTGTCATGGCAATTATTAAAACTCATCATTAAAATAATTTAAATAAATTACACAAACCAAGACATGTTAGTGGATACCAAAATACTACCCAAATACCCTGTCTAATTAGATGTTGTCAACCTATAGATAGTGGTTAACTGCTTATGTCTTTATGTTGGTGATAAGACACTCAATACATAAAGCTGTTAAATACTTCCTCTAAATTACAAAGTAAATTGCTTAGCCAGAATTAAAATTCAGGCATTCAAGGACTTGTCCAGGTCGTGTTCAACTGTGGTTCAAGTGCTTTCTCAATGAAGTAGCAGAGTACTTTGGAGGAGCACAGTAAAAAACTTGTGGTGGAAAAGAAACCTGTCTACACTTCTCTACAGAACTCTGCCTTTAGCTGCAAAGAAAAAAAAACAAAAACAAAAACATAAGCCCTGCTAAAATGAAACTTCATAGTATCTGCTTTTCAGGTCTTGAACTTTTTATCCAATATGTTGTTGTTCTCATTGATTCATTAATTCTATGGAGCTGCATGCAGTATTGCATTCATTATTTTACCTGTTCCGAACTAGAATACGTTACAAGGGTCGAAAGCTCTATTTGAAAAAAAGCAAGAAAAAAACGAACAGCATATGAGATAAGGCTGTACACAACAGCATTTGATGTATTACATCTCACTGGTATCTGAAAATCCTTACTCCCTGGTGATGCAATTCTTTCCTAATAATTTAGTCTCATTCTATTAACAGACAATTACAGATAATGCAGCCAGGCAAGTGGTGAAGGATGTCTAGAATAGAACTTGTAGAATGGTTATCAAAACACAGTTCTCAAAACAGAAGTGTGGTATTGATTTTTAATCATTTCAGATAGAGACTGTTATATAGATTTTCTAAAGGATTGACTATAACTCGAAGAAGCAAGAAATGGATTTCTCCCTTGCAACTTCATAAGTCATAATAATAGATTTATATATATATGCATAATATATATTTACTGCTAAGTAAAGAATATAGCTATCCATTCAGAAGTAATCTTATAATATCTAGAGACTTGATAGACTTTCAAATCTGTTGTCATTTTGAATGTTACCAGACTTTATACTTCACTCAGTTCCAGATGAACAATTATTTCTACATTATGCATAAATTAATACAAAATCAGAAGTATTCTTTGAAAGTTTTGTTTTGTGCTGCTGTCATCTGGACTTTTAGTTATGAGTTGACCACAGAGTAAAATAGGATCTGTAGTAGCATTCTATTTCAGAAAACAGTTCCAACAAAAAGGGTTAGGTTGACCTTCTGAATCTGAAAATCAGGAGAACTTAGAGAGTGCTTACCTTTTTATTTTGATACACACTAGCATTTTTTGTAATCATGGTTGTAACTGCAGATAGGAATTTAAAGAAACAAGCCCTGCTCAGTAAGGCTCAGAGATGACAGATGCCACCCCACTGTCTTTAACTATATCAGTCAACTTCACTGTCCAACTTGAAAAGGGGCTTTTTCAAAAGGACAGCTGCTCTGATGTGTGATAGGATCTGTATGTAAAGGATCTGTACAGTCAGCTGAATCTCCTTGCCCAACATGTTGGCATATCACTGCAGAAGCAGCCATGGGTTTCAGCCTGTAGTGGCCATAGCCAGGTGTTCTTCAGCAAGCCAGGAGTCTGCATACATGTCCCATTTTCTATTGCTGTCCAGTAGCTACCAGCCAAAGCAGTGATTTTAAATCAAGCTATTTTAGTCTTTGAAATATATTGAAAAACCTTTCAAAGAGCTTCATCAAGATTGGTGCAGGTGTAAACCTAAACATGAATGCACATGTGAGAAGGAATTGGTTGGGTGCAATCACACAAACAGTTATTTATAAAGGCACTGACAAACTTTAACTGTAGTTTCCTACACCTATCATGGACTATCAAACCACTGGTATGGTAATGTGTCTTTGTCCTTAGGTTTCAGGGAATCTGCCTACTTGTTGGGTTTTGGTCAGGTTTGCAGAGGACAGGAAGCCATCAGGATGCCTGGATGAACAGTGGCAGCAGTTCCACCATCGTCTTCAATGTTGTCAAAAGACTGTTTTCACAAATGCAGAACTCCAGGTTTCTACATTTCAAGAGGCTTAAACAGAAAGTAGCTCTTTGGTACTCAGCCTCTATGCTGAGCCCTCCATATTACCCTTCCTTTCCTCTGAACTTAAACTGTTGATTTCAGAAGTGAAATATGTCATAATGTCTTTAAAAATTAATAAATTCCTGAATATACTTTTGATCTTTAAAATTTAGTAAATGACAGGCAACTTTATTACAATATGACTGCCCTGCCTATAGAGTATAGCTAAAAGGTTTTGATTCCAAAAACATTTATCACCCATATTCATGTTAAAAATATTTGTGGTTTAAAGCACATCCTTGACCATATTAATAACTAATGAACTTAGCTCAATATCTGAGATATAGAAATGTCATTAAATGTACTACTTACATATTCTAAATTCCCCAACAGAACAACATCCTAACGAGTTCTAGGACTTCCATGGACATCAGATGTTTACAGTGTCCTGACAAGGTTGTTTGAACACTGTCCCAGTGCTTCCTGCTAGGTTTCAATATGTTGGGCACAGGTCACCTAGCAACCATTATTTTGAAGAAAAACTGTATTATAAATCTCATGAAAATGTTGTTTATTCTTTAATGACTATGATTTTGCAGTATACACTTTAAGTGTACATGCACATGGCTCCCTCTTCTGGAATATCCACACAAAAAAAATAAGAACTTCCCATTTAGAAATGAAGAAAAATAATCATAATAAAAAAGGGGATAGAAGGAAAAAAATGAGTGGGGAAAATGATATTCTAAAGTAATATAATATTTATCAAACATGTCATTTTCCTTCTCAGCCTTTTTCCAGTTAGGATTTTTTTTTTTTTTTTTTTTACTTTTCATGACACTTTTACCTCTAAGGTATTGTTTCAGCCACAAAATTGTTGAGAACAAAGACATCATATACAGATATGTATACTTAGTCAAAACACTGCTGTCAATGTGTATGAAATTGAAAAAAAAAAGATGACAGAACAGATTGGCACAACAATGGAAAAATGATTGAGTATATTAAGGAAATCAAATAGGGACATACTGGAGCTCAAATGAATAAAGAGGTTTTTGCCACTGCTAACACAATACATAAGAGATGAATGTGACTCCTATTCATAAGGCCTGGGAAGACAAAGAAATGTTTTAAAACACAAAAGTTAAAATCATGAATTGAAAAAAAATTAACTTAGAAATATATCTCCTATATAAAATGGATTTTTTATATATTTTAATTAAAATTGAATAAAAATCCTTTACAGGAAGCTAACAAGAAGAGATTTTTTTCAAGTCTGAAAGAAAAGTTTCTATTGAATTAAGATTTTATTTTCAAGGGTAAACAGTTTGATCAATATACTCCAAATATGAAAAATTGAACCAGAAAATCAACTGTCCTTGTACAGTATATTTGAAGATGAATACAATCAACAGGATAAGTCTTAGAGCAATCTCACTAAAAGGCAACACCTTTACATTCTCACCTTTGTTTATGAGGAGCTGAAGAGGTAAACTGAACTAAAGAAACACCAAACTACCCCACGTAGATGATTAACTGAAAGGAGATATTATATGGATATTCCATGACAGATAAATAAAAATCATTTAATAGTGGCATAAGAACAAAGGGGATAAAACCCACTTTCTGAATTCAGCTTAATAAGATAAATTAGTGATACAAATTAGCTAGAACTGCTACATTGCCTTCTCATTAGGAATGTGGTTTCTTAAGGGTGTAAATAGCTGAAGGATTTAAGCAGATGGACAAGAATTTCCACTTCATACAAGCCCTGGGAAATGGGATATTTCTCTCATGATTTTCATTGGCCAAGCCAATGTAATTTATCAGGCAAGTAAACCCTGTTCATCAATACTTTCTACACAGTTTCCTCAGAGGAAAAAGAGCTGAGTACAGACTTAAAGGCCTGTCTTTAGGGTCTTAGTTTTTATTTTCATTTATATCTCTGAATTTTTTTATTTCCATAAGTTATTCTTTCATAGAACTAAGTTCTCCTTATTGGAATGTAATGCTACATATTAAGTTAAGGGCCAACAGACAGCTAGCTAGAAAGAATATTGAACATGAGATTAAATCTTTGAATTTCCTTATTTAATTCCTGAGTGTAAGTGCAAAAATAATATAAACCTTCCTTTATTCTTCACAGAAAACATGAGAAAAAAGGAAAAGAATAATCCACTTTTTCTCAAAGAGAAGTTCTGTCAAATAATTTACTGTGAAACTAAGACACATTAATTAACTTTTTAAGGGTTGCTGTGCAGACTTAGACAAAAATTAATAAGAATACCAAATTTTAAAAGCGTATTTTAACAGTGTAATAGAACTCTTTAGTAAAGCTGAAAATGGAACAAGAACTGCTTCATAAACAGCATCAAAATATTGCACGATGATGGATAAAGATGACATTTACAAGGTTTGGGAATGCAAAATGGTGAAGTTTACAGGAAATTAATCTAATATGGTAGATATATCATTTCTCACAGAGGCTGGATCATAATTCACCTGTCTTCACCTGACAAGGTCAAAATTTACTACAGTGTAAGCCAGACAACTGTAACTTGAAGAGGCTTCATCACATCTTAAATCAGTTTCTGCATAATTTCTGACATAAAAATCTAATTCTGTGGCAACCAGAGGATGCATCCCTACTATATTAAAAAGTAACTCTCCAAAACTTTTGATTAATGAAGAGAAAAAACTCTTATCCACTTAAAAAGGCTGTTCATAATTAATTTGATTTATCAGACAGCAAACAAATATACAGTTTCCTCAGAAAGATAACACATATCACAAAACCATCCCTTTCCTTCAGCATATCAGCTTGGTTTCAGACTAAAGTTGCATTCTGATTAAGGCAAAAACAGTACAATCAATTTAATAAATGCAGAGTTGATCTTTAGGGTATAGATTTCNATAGATTTCAAAATCAGCGTATTCTGTGTTTATTTAACCCTAACTATTAATTCAGTTCTTATCTATTTTTATGGATTCTTCCAAAATCATGATACACCAAAAAAAAAAAAAAAAAAAAAAACCAACTAATTTTTTAATCTATTCAAGAAGAAAACATGATTATTTTTGGAAGAGGCTCTTCTGATCAACATTAAGGGTCCCTGAGGCATTGCTGTATCTTTCAGCAATGACCTACTCAGTAAACTACTCATATATATTTAATGGAACCAAATATTGATGGACTAAATTATTGTATAAAATACTATTTTTGTTATGTATGAATCTGGTCAATTTATTATGATTTCACAGAAAACTAATGGCCTTGTATGAACAGGACCAACTTGCTTCAATTCTGATGGAGTTTTTCACTTTTTTATTGACTCATTTGACCACTCTGAAGTCTGCTTTTCCCACGAGCCAGAGCCCAGACCCACGACTGATATTATCTCTGGAACTTCAGGAAAGGCCCCAGGCTGCCATGGACCAGTAATACTTGGACAAGTATTACAGCAAGTCCTGCAGACAGTCCATGGAAATCACCAAATTCTTCAAAGCATTCTCTGCCCTGGAGTAGGAAGAAATATTGTATCAGGGTTTGCAAAGATCAGCACTATGGTGCAATGTCTGATTTCCTGAATACAGAAAGGCATACTGATGCAGTCATGAGCCAAATTTGTCCAAATTTCCAGAGAATAAAGGTTACAATAAGACACGTTTTGACAGTGGGACAATGGTTTTCATGCTCTAATGTTATGATCATCCACTAGAAGACTTTAGGGCCAAAAAACTTGAATTGCTGAATAGCTAAAAAGTTTGTTTTATAAGGAAATCTTAGATTTACCAGCCACCTTTCAGGTACCCAAGCTTATCTAGCCTCACAAAGTTATTATTCTACACTAATATACAGGAAAATATAGATGCATCTAGCTAATCAAAGTGCAATATATAACAGATGGGTAGACACCCTTACTCAAACCCTTTCAGCTCTCTTTTCTGCATGTGAAACAAACAAAAGAAAGAGGTGCTCATTTACAGCTCTGCAAGGAGCAACAAATAAGTAAAGACTGATCTTAGTGAAAAGAGGAATATTTTCCTGTGTTTTTCATCTTTTAGGATGGAGAAGAGGTGATGATGTTAAAGGATAAGACCAGTTTGATTCCCAAAGGTATGTTTAGTAGACAGAAAGCAGGTGGACATTGAAGAGAGTTTCCTGTTGTTGCTGCTGCATATCAAATACTCGTAAAGCAACAGGGAAAATGCTACTAGGAGGAAAGTGGAGTGAAATTAGATATCTGTTAAGTAGAATAAGCAGCAAAATAGCGAGGCAATTACCTGAAACCCATCAAGGTGCAGCTGAAGCAGGCATTGAAAAAATGAAATATGGGCTTGGGCCTAAAAGACAGTTTCCTTTTAAAAGTTATTTTCTCTCTTCCTTGATCTTATGATAGACTATTTTAACATATGCTTTTGTCTGCAAATAAATATGTCTCAAAATAAGTCACAGCTTTTCATTTTTAATATTTCAAGATAAACATGCTGTGCATTGTATGTTGAAACCATATATCACAGTCTATTTTTGCTCTGTGTAACAGAGGATAACTTGGTATGTTATCATTAGAGTGTTTATTAGATATTCTTTTTACTACAAGAACAGTCATTTCCTCAGTTACAATGATATGGCTACCATAATATCAAGAGTGGATCTTTACTATGTTACTGAATTAATTTTCCTTTCCCTGGAATTCAGGGACCATAGCCTACAATTTCCTTGCAGAGCCAGCTCATGAAAAGTAAACCTTGGGAAAAGCCATTCTTTGGACTGCATGCTAGTAGCACATGGCAGAGCAGGTTAGGTTAATTCATTGTTGTTTTAGCTTTTGAAGCTCAAGACTGAAGCATGAAAATGAAATAGAGTGAGGGGATATTCTGCCTGAATATTAAGATATAGTGCCTTCAGCTACCCCAGAAGCACGACTGCAGTCAGTGTATGCCTTTGATTGCCTTATTGGAGGTCCCAAAGTGATTTATATTGTTATAAAGTGGACTTTAAAAGACATTCTATGAAAGAATTAAGTCAGTGATTTATGTTGTCCTATTATGCTTCAAAAGCAGTTAATAAACTCCTGCTCTTTTAAAGACAGGTTGGGTATGGATTTCTTATAAAGATATAGCATCACAAAAACATCAATCTTGATGCTTTCTCTTTCTTTCCTTATTTTGAGGGGGAGTTGTAAAGGTTAGGAACAGAGAACTTGCAAGAAAATGTGTCATTTTTTCTGCCTTTGATATTCCTTATCATTTATAAGCCCTATTGTACTTGGAGTGGTCACTACATTGTTTTTTATTTAGCTAATTTGAATACTTCTGTTCTATTATCAGTGTCTTACATTTTCTTTGCTCTAGAAGATTTTCAACTGCAAAAATTTCTTTTTCAGAAATTTTCAACATTGAGCTGACTAGCAGGTAAAACCCAAAGAATGTCCAAGTGGCACCAGTAAAAAATTGTACCAGGGGCTACTGCATTCTGATCTCTGTTCCCAACACTTTTTCTATTCCTTATCCATTTTAATCTAAATGTTCATTCCACTAAACCAAAAATAAATTTTAAAAATGAGGCTAAAAACCACATTTCAGGATTGGAATCTGATTCTCATTGGAATTAGAATCATTACATTTAATTTTTAATGATACATTTATTATTAGATATCTGATATTCAAAGATATCCAAAAGCAGCTGATAAGAATAACTGATTTTATAATATCTGCCCTTCACCTTGTTTTTTTTACCATACAGTCACAATTTCTGCCTGTGGATATAAGCAGTGGATTAATGAAATTAAAAATTGCACGGTTAATACTTTGCAAATTTTCTCTGGAGACAAATATTCAGTAAACAGAGAAATTGTTCTTTTTTGAATATAAGTGCAAGGGGAATTATATGTGTAACCTGTTAACAAGTTACATGTTGATTCAATTTTCAAAAGTATGCTTTATTAAAGTATAAAATTAATATTTTGATTATATAAAAAATTCAAAGGCATAAGAATATACAGAGAATAAAGCTGGAGGAGTATTGTTGTGTAATTTTAACATATAAGTTTATAATTATTTTAAATTAAATTCACACAGAAGCAGACACTTGGCTCAGTTTCTCTGTTTAAATTTCCTTTTGTTCCTCCACTTAAAGATGATTGTATAAATGTCTGCCATGAAGCTTAGCAAACATCTGGATTTCACTCAGAGCATTGATCAGTGACCTTAACAGCTGCTTGGAACATGTTAAGCTAATCTGTACAACTAAAACAGCCGTTTTTAGCAGTAAACTTGCTATGGACAGTAGCAATTTGATTCTGTCACCAGCTACTCTCATAATTTTCATATATTGATTCTTTTAACTGTTATATTACCCTGTGCTAATACTTACTGTCGTATTCATAGCACAGCAAAATGGAAGCAGAATATCACAAAGAGATTTTTGAAGGGTCATGTTTCTTAAATAAATCACAACTTTTCATATTACTAGCATTCATGCTGAAAAAATTGTCTTCACCTCTTTCAAAAGTCTGCCAGTCATTTGGCATATTTGCTGCAAATTGGAATTGTATTGCATGGGTTTAGTCAAATAAAATAAAATGATATGGCAGATAGCTTTCAAATGTTCTAAATATGGCAAACCTATTACACATTTTATTTATTTAAAGCCTGTTACCACTTCACATGTGAAAGGGCAGCATTAACAGAAAAGATTAAGATACATCATTCAGACAGAATGTCACTAAAAACATTCTCAGAGATCCAGAGGTTCCCTATCATAAAAAGGCTTGCTGGTATAGCCTGCTCTTTATTACCTATTCTGTAAATAAAATTAGCCACGGATACATACAAATTCTCCCTTGATTCAGGAGACAGAGACTTCCTGGATCAGGAAGAAGAGAGAAGTGGTTTTAGAGCAATCTTTTCACTGCCAAAATAGTAATAAAAGTTACCGTAGCTGTCATGGACGCACAGTTGTTCTCTTTCCCCTCTGTTCATCCTGTTGAAAAACCTACAACAGCAGAATTGATTTTGAAGCGAGAAAGTACCATTAAATCACATACCCTACCTCTTCTGGCAATGCAGGCAAAGATGTACATTCATCTGTACTGAAGCCAACAGTGGATGTAACTAAAAAGTAATTTCCAGTTATGACTTAGGAAAAATATACAATTAATCATTTCTCTTGATAGTTTGTTAAAACGCTTTATCATCTTTCCCATGGGATATTGTGCTTATTTCTAAATTGTCTCTAAATTACAGCCAATACACTTGTTACGTCTTTCTTTGTTGAATCACTTTTTAATGCTACTTTTCAGCAACGCAGAAAGTTCCAAAAAGCAAATCTATGCTCTTATCTGGTTTATTTAATTTTTCTCCATGTTTCTCTTCTAGTTGTAATTAGTTAAAAAACCTGTTCCCCTATTTTCCTTTACAAGACTACCTTTCTTCAGTCTCTGTTCATCTTGTTCTGTGCAAAACATATCATCCAAATAATTTTGATGTAGACATCCTGGATGTTAAATTCACTCCCTAATTTAAGACAAAAATGTTTATAACTAACAACTTTTCTATTTTAACAGAAATCTAAGACTTGCCCTAATTTAAAAAAAAAAAAAAAAAAATAACCAAGCAGATTACTGGAAGACAGCTGTCCTGGTTTGAAGGACAGGCGTCTGCTAAGGAAGGCAGGGGACCTCCCTTGGAATGAAAAAAAAAATGTAAACCCTTTCCCTTCGAATTA
>VZTR01023055.1:61168-87969 GCA_013400775.1 Chaetops frenatus | reverse complement strand
AAAAGAAAAGAAAAGAAAAGAAAAGAAAAGAAAAGAAAAGAAAAGAAAAGAAAAGAAAAGAAAAGAAAAGAAAAGAAAAGAAAAGAAAAGAAAAGAAAAAGGGAAAGTCTTCTTTTAAATACCTAAGCTTTTCCCTAGTAAAAGGTTGACCTGTAAAACTCTGAGGCATATTCTTACTGATTAGCAAAAGAATATTCTCCCTTAATTAGACTTCTCCATGCTTAAAATAAGGATGGGCTCAGCTAATTTCAGGAGTATTCTGCAGCTCTCCTTCTGGGACCCATGGCCCCTGCCTTAAGAGATTCATTCTCCATATGCCTTATATGAAATGAAAATAAAACCATATGTCTTTGTCATTTGCCAGTGGCAGAAGACTTCAGGACTGGTCTCCAGATGGAATCTTTCTTCTGTAACTGGTAATTCTCTTGTATTTTGTGCACACTGCACATCTCATTCTCTTTCTTGTCATACATCTGTAACTTTAAGTAGGTGGTTTATCATCCAGTAAAGCATTATCCCTCTTATGAATTTTCATCTCGGTTGTCTTATTTCTGTGTGAGCATAATGAGCTTATTATATTGTTTAAGAATAATTTTCTTTTTTTCTGTGGCACTGCAAAAGTAGACAGGAGCTTCTTTTTGGTACTAGATTCATGGAGTTTGACATCATAACTGGTTCTTGTTTCTTGGGAGGTTGTTGTTTCCTTGTTCCTCTCTGACACTCAGGAGAGTACCCCTTTCCCCCCACCAAATCTAGTTTAAAGCTCTGCTAATTAGCCCAGCTATTAGGATATCATCACAACAAAAAATTAAAACATACATTCAGATATACAAAGCATATTTGCTAGGATTTGAACCCAGACAGTAATAGTGCACATTAAGGTTTACTGCATAAGCAAATTATGGTAACCTACTTCTGAAAATAAAAAGACACAAAGAAAAAGAAAAAATAGAAGTAAAAAGTAATTAACAAAGACACATCCTTTCTAACTGTAGAAATGAAGCACGGAAGTGCCAGTCTGACTGTAGGACTTTGGAATCAGTTCAAGAGATACATGGAAGTAAGGTCACTATGTTCAAGAGTGCAGATGATAAAAAGATTAAAAGACAGAACAAGGCTGAATGGTACAAACCAAGTCAGATTTTGATTGTTTGCATGAACAACATAGCAGATGGTAAAGGCATTTTGTTGTATAGAAAGATGCAAGATAATTAGGCTGGGAGCAAGAAAACAAGCTATACAATATGTGGCAAATGGCCCAATAATTTAGCATACTGATAAGGAAAACAATTTGTAGGTTATTATGGAAAATCATTTTAACCAGAAACACAAAGCACAGTTGCAGTAAAAAAGGCAAACAAAACATTACTGCAAATGTGTAGATGGATAGGCTACAATAAAAGGAAATATAATGCTGTTATTGTGCACTTTCAGGCTACACAGGAACTACATATGCTACATTGGTTAGCCACTATAGGAAGAAAATAATGTTTTGGACCCAAACAAAGAAAAAGTCAGCAATATTATAATAAATCTTGAAAAATACACACTTATAAAAACATGGGTTGAGCACTAAGTTTATAAAGGAATTTATGTGATACGATTAGATGCAACAATGTTTTTCTCTAATAATCCTAAATTCCATATTTCAAGTCTAGAATCTCCAAGGATTTTCTGCATACAAGTCATCTTTTGATACCATAGTACTAGTTGAGGAATAACATCAATAAGTGAGAGTTGCATTTACTCTAATGATAATGTATATAACACAAGGATAGTTACTCTAAAAGGATGGTGTATTCCAGCATAGTTTCCTAAACTTGCAGTTAAATTTCCTCATCCTAACATGAACACTGAAAAATAGTAAGAAGCTAGAAATAGATGTACAAAAGTGTTATGGTCATTTTATCCACAATTAATGAAAATAATCCAAAGTAAATGGTGTTTAAATAAATGCAAAACTCTAAATATACCATCCCTGTAATGACATTAATAAAGACATTAAATAATTTTAGTCAGAGACCAGGTTCAACTGAAATTCAGTAAATAATTTCAATAATTCAGAAAGATACATTCAGTAATGAAAGTTCAAATCTAAAGGCAAAAATTCTTTACTAACATGGATTGACTGTTCCACTATAATCACTTTTTATTTACTGTGAGACTTTGACTCCCTATTTTTTGGTTTCATTTAAGGTAAAACATTTACTTACATTTAAAAGCTAATTTTTTTTTCTAATTCTACCTGTATTCAAAGTACATAAAGCCCTAAACATTAGGATTAAAAAAAAAATTATATAAGAAAATAACTCTTAAGCATCTGTTAACTACAATTAGCTGTAGTTTAAACAAAGGAATTTTTTTTCTGGAAGCAAAATTCCTTACAATAAATGGNTCCTTACAATAAATGGTTATTCATTAACAGTGCCAAAATAATGTATAAGATAAATTCAGAAATTACCAATCCTTGTTTCCTAATAAAATATATATTAGGAAGTTGTGGACCATTTTAGTAAGATCAATTTCAAAAAAAAATTATCTCCTTTTTATTTATATACTCTAGAATTTTTGAGAAACCTGATAGTACAAGGTCCAGCACAGTTTTGTTCTGTAAAACCTTCTACAGTTATCTGCATAAACTTGTATTGTTTAATCCTATTTCTACTTTTTTCCACAAAACAATGGGGCTCTACACCTCAAAATCCCCTGCTTCATATTTTGGTGCTGCTAAGAACTGCGTGTCCTTTGTGCATCCAAAGTCGCCAGAGTTATAGTCATGTGTTCTAGAGGAACATCTAAAATTTCAGGTAAATGCATGGTATAAATGAAAGCACAAGGGTTTATGTTCTCTCACAAAGTGAAAAGTATTAGTATCTAAAGAAAAAAAATATATTTAGACAAAATATCTCAAATTTAGTTATCAACTCCTTGTTACATAAAGTGATTTCTACTACTACATCGAGTAGATAATTAAAAATGGAGAGGCAAAAAAACATGCATCCTTACTCAAGTAAGAAAAAAAATCTGAAACAAGAGGCCTGAAACCATAAAATCAAGACTATCTCACGTACATAATTTTTTTTTCAAGTTGACAGTAAGTGAGAGCTGAATCTGCCCTAGGAAGCCTTTTGCTGTACATTGTAAGAGCAACTGACAGTGTCCTTCTGCTCAAGTCCTGTGTATGATGGGAGTCTGTAGAAGCTGGTATGGAAACAGTTACTGCAGGGAAACAGCAAGGTGGTTTTGCTGCTTCTTAGCCTGAGGTAACACTTAGGAAAGTGATTCTTGCTGTTGTGACTTCATTAAGGAACACGAAGCCTCACAGCTGTTGCATCCTTGGGATCCCCAATTTGCTTCTGAGCACCACGTGTCGTTTCCAGGTGCAGTACAAACACCTGTAGCAGCTTTCAATGCTTTTACATGTTTTGAAAATACCAACCTTAAACTTGCATTTGGCCAAAGAATTAAACATGGGATTAAATTTAAAAAATGTTTAAAAAAAATCGGTGATGTTTTTTCAACTAAGTCCATATTCAGCTGGGTAATAAAACAGGTGCTCCCTCAGACTTTTTAAGAAGATAAAGCAGGATACATCAGTACATGCTCAACTAGTGCCTTCAGCTGTTTAAGAGATACATGGAAATATGAAACTCATTTGTAACCGTCAGTATCTCCTTGCAAAAAAAACAAAAACAAAACCACAACCAAACCTAAAAAACCAGGTGCATTCATCAGATGCTCAATTTCCCATAAATCATTCAGTCTACTGCAATAATAACCACCTTTCCAGAAAATACATGAACCTAGTGCCTTTACTCACTGACCGGTTAGATTAATAGCAAATCCCGGTTTTGAGCTTCAAATGATGAATTTTAGATGATCAATTAAATCAGAGCATGCATAGATTATCTAATCACACACAGCTTTATCAGGAGACTTTTTAAATTAAAAAGTCTCTTCAAGAAAAAGGTCAATTTAAATATTACCCTCAACAAACTGTTCTTAAATTTAGTTTTACACTCAGGTTTCCCCAGTCAAGTTTACAACAAAACAAACAATCAGGCATTAAAAAGTTATTTATCCTTTCTACTTTCCTCTGGATATAAGTGGTCAGTATAAATCAATTACAGTGATGTAAATTATTTATCTGTTTAGCCATTTCACATTTTTTAAATGCCTTTTTCTCAGTGGACCTTATTTAACAAATTCAAATTATTTCAGAATCTCTACATTAATAGGATAAAGAAAAACATATACATTTGTATTTTTCCTTAGGAATGGCAAGGTTTTAATTACATACTAATCTTCCTCAAGCATTCCTTTTTAATATTTGTGAGTGCATATATTTATTATGACATCATAAGCCTGTAGAAGAGAAACAAAAGATTATTTTTTTACATATACTTCTCATGCTATGAACAAATAATAGACAGTATCCTCAAATACTTTAACATTTAATAATTTCTAACTTTATTGATCAAAAGTAGATAAGAAAAAAATAATTGTTGCATATGAAGGCACTTCAATACTTTTTATTCAGACTTTCAAATACATTATTTATTAAGAACAGTATCTAGTTATACCCCATCTAGAGAATTTTCTCATTATTTAAAATAAAAATAATCAAGCCATGCTTAAACAAAACTGCTCTGTAAGTTTCTCAAATCATGTGTATTACCAAACAAAGTATTTTTTTTCTGTATTAGGATAGGTCTGACAGGAAGATACAAAAAAGGAAAAGTATCTATTCACTGTTGTTAGCAAGAAATGTTTTAACCTTCAAAGAGATTGGACTGCTTTATATAACAAAGAAGGAACCAAGTCTGAAGTTTCATTATCTAGCAGAAGGAAATTAAAAGATGGGGAGAAAAAAGTCGACTTTTAATAGCTTAAATTGTTGAGTCAATCAGTACCCAATTACTTCTTTCTTGGCTGCACTACATTTCAACATTATTATTTGTACTATTTTATGTTAATGGCATACCAGCTGATATTGCTTTTGGTTGTGTCAAGCTTCCTTGAAAATGTGTAAAGGAAAGGAAAGCAGGAGACTAACCAGCTACTGTTCACTTAGTATAAAAAAGAAGGAACTATCCTCTTTTTGGTATAATTAGCAGGTTGCACAACAAATTTATTCCCTGTCTTTCTATTTCCCCTTCCCATCCCACTCCCATCAGTAAAGTCCATAGCGTGCTTTAGCAATAAAGAAGTATTTATAGAGTGCACGTCCATGTAGGCATTTCACTAAAAGATTTGTAAGAAAAAAGACTATTAAAAAAGCTGAGAGTAAATAACATGAAAATTCTAGCTAAAAATACTAAAACTCTGGTGGTATCGACAATGAGAAAAAGCTTAGAGGAAGTGAGGGATAAGCACAGAAGGATTAGACTCCAAGAAAAGATATCTTACCACAAAAACAAAATAAAACAAAATAGGCTTCAACATCCAAAAAGACTGGATGTGCAATTTAGGCAGTTTCCCTGCTTTAAAGGGAAAAGTATAATGAGTACTATGCTGTTATGTCAGGTGTATTTTCAAGACCTACAGAATACTGAATTCAATAGAGTAAAAAGATTTTGTGTTGGAGCACAAGGAGACAACATACATAAATGATCAAACTTGCCAAGAGTAAAAGGATGAAAGGCAAGGTCTGCCAAAAGAATCATACAAGTCTTGCAAGTCAAACAAAACTCCCAGTGCAAGTAAATGCAATTTTCAAATTGTTCATATGTAGACTGGAAATGGTCAAAAGAGCCTCTACTCTACTTCAATGTAGTCTTCATTTTTTATGTGATTGGAGCAGAGGATTGGTTCTAATGATTATTTTTAAATCTGGGTTACAAGAGAGGAAAAACAATTTCCTATCTGTGTTTTTCTAGTATTCTTTGCCTAAGATATCAAATGCAATAGTAAAGACTGAAGAATATGAAAACACAATCATATTGACCTTCCTCCCAAAAGAACCTCCAGGACTGCAATTTATATTATGTAGATAGTGTTGCTTGTGAATTAGGAATAGTGGTTACTTTTAAAATAATACAAGAATAAAATGAAGCTATCCCAGCTATCCCACTTCTCCACAGACATTTTTCCCAGTGCAAAATCACATGGTGTTTCTACCTTCCAAAGTTAAAAAAGACAAAGAACTGATAGAAGAAATTCCAACCCCCTGACCTGTTTCTACATCAAGAACAACAACAAAAAAAAAACCTCAAGAACTTACTACCATTCCAGTAATCACCACATTATTCCCATTTCTTTTATCTGTTTATCCATTAATGAGGACAATACTTGATGTTATAAACTTGTAGATCTGGAGAAGAAAGTTATTTTTTTCTTAATGATATTTAAGCATCCAGTTTCTTAATAATTTGGTTAAATCATCCAAATGTGACTTTTCAGTGCAATCTGTATTACAGTTTTCAGAAATTTTGAAATCCACCTGCACAGCTGGAACCTTTTCAGCTTAAATATGTTTAGAATACATTCAGAATACATTGTGACATAAAAATAATTAAACCATGTACTCTTTAGAAAAACTCATCTTATTACTGAATATTGTTGTATTTTAGAATTTTAGAATTTCTATTAAAATTTATATTCATCAACTTTTTTATTTGTAAGGAAAATATCCTTTTCAATTTAAATATTTTCACTTCATATCATTAAAATGCCAACACTAAAATTACTTCCAATACTTTTTCTGGTGAGATTTTTTGAATTATAATGATAGTGCAGTGGGATTTGAAAGACAATGAGAATTTGAGTGGGAAAGTTTGGTCCAACTTATATGGACTGTGATTATTTTTTTATATCAATATATGTGGCCTACGGCTCTGTAGGCATTCTGTTTACCTTTATGAAAAGAATCCTTGCTTGTATATTTAGCTAAAGATTAACCTGCACTTGGATTTACTAAAGACTTCAAAAACCTTGCCATATATATCACAAGATTTTAACTGTAGACAGCATTTTACCTTCATGTATTTTGCTCTGATAACAGAAATTCAAGACTCCAGATGGATGCACTAATCACAGAATCACAGAATATTCTGAGTTAAAAGGGACCCACAAGGATCATTAGAGTCCTGAGTGAATGGTCCATACAGGGATCAAACCCACAACCTTGGCATTATTAGCACCCAGCTCTAACCAACAGAGCTAATCTGTGTCAATAAATATAACTGAAACATTAAATACAAAGGAATTAATATCTTTCCTTTAGGTCAACGAGGAGAAAGGGAAGAAAAATTATTATAATAAACTAGCCTCTAAGCCAAATTATTGCTCATGTTATTTAAAAGTAATTTGTAATCCATACTTAATATTGAATGTTTTTCAAACTAATATATCATTCCAGTTTGTCCGGGTTCTTTCATGCTTAGCATTCTGTTTCTTTGTTTTCAAGTCTTCTAAGGTTAAAAAAGTAGTATTTCTGCCTACTGCTTCTCATCTAGATTCCTGAGTTTAATAAAACTTATGAGTCTTGTAATATGTCATCAGTGTAGTTTTTCAATAGGACAAGATGCTCCATGAAAAAGTAAATTTTTCAGTCATAAAAAAAAAAAAAAATCATGAAGTGCTGAACTGTGGACATTTAGTATCTAGACTTACTGTAAAATATTGTGATGCTTAGAACCTATAGCAACTATCCACATAACCAAAACAAGAGTTTGTGTTTATGACAGATTGAGATAGTGGAAAGGATTAGTTGAGGACAGACTAACTCATCATTAAATTTAGCAAAAATTGTTCAACCTTAGAAGCATACAACAGGGTTTTTACTTTTAATTAAGTTTTAACTGCTGTTTATGCAAATTCTCCTCTAAATCAGTATCAAACCTGTCCTAAACCTATTCATACATACAGCTAATTCGTTCTGTACTTGACAATCCTGCTGCTGAAGCAATGTCAGCAAAATAGCTGATTATATTAGATGTGGTTGAGACTCATTTGCAATTTCTGATTAAACTGCTTTTATTGTACTAGATTGTAATGCTAATCAGAATTAGCTAGGTGCTGAAACATGACCACAACTGATCACAGAATGAGTTTTAAGAAGATCAGACAGAAAACCCTAAATGGGACTAACCTGCAGTGTGTTTATAGGGATTAGCAATAGAGCAAAACCAACTACTATTCACAGAAATTTTAATTTTGAGATTCCATTTTATATGACTCAGAGGTAGAGGTTCAAAGGCATGACTTTGTGTTTTAATTAAAATTATACAAGGCTCCAAGGTAAACATTTGTACTTTATGCTTAAACAAAAGGACTTTACTCTGTGTTCAAATATAAAGCAGGATCAGTACCCTGCATAATATTTTCCTTTTCTCCTGTACCAAAGTAATTGCATGTGAAGGTTTGAACATTCATAAACTCACCATTCAGCTCAAACTCTGCGTAGCAGATAATGCTAAGCAAACCAGATGATCGTGCTTCAGGCCACTTTTTCCTAGGCAAAAAGTAACAATGCTCTCAGTCATTTTTCAAATAAGGATATAAAATAACTGCCTACTGTCAGGAATAGCTTTGTTTAAGCAAATCATTACCTTGTTCTTTTTCTCCGTACTGATGATAGAGGCAGTTGCGAAGATTTGGAAAATCTTAGCATCTCTTCGTCTTAGCATTGAAAAGTTTGGGTTTCCTATGGGATAATTTAGAAACACCCAAGCAAAGTGAAATAGGGTTCCTTGTCACATGAAGGCCTGCTAGCTGCCACAGCATAGGGAAACACTGAGGCCAGTGTAGCCAAAGTACCCTTGGGGTAACTCTCTGGTAAGAGTTGGGTAACTCTTACCAGAGCAGGAGGCAGTGCAGCCCCTGGGATTCTGGCCAGGCAGAAAGAAGCCCCACATGTCCCTGCTGCTTCCTGAGCACTGCACCTGGAGGCAGTGGCTGCTGCTGGCTCAGGGAGTTATTTCTACATTTCCCTCAGGCAATGAGGGAGCTGAGCTCCTTGTCAGTGTTTCTTCTGCCTTGCAGGGCTCTCAGGACATACAGAGGTGTATGACTGGTCCCAAGTTCATCGAAGTTCAGGGGGAAATCTGTTACCTCCTGGGTGAGACACTGTCCTGTAGGAGCCTGGAGCAGAACTCATCTCCAGACAAAGCAGCTTCGAGTTCAGAGGAAAACCCTGATCTTCATAAATCTGCAGTTCTTGTCTCAGGCTGTATTGTAATGCAAACCCCTGATTTTCCAGAAGGGCTGAAAATGATGAGTTTTCTCCCCCTCTCTTTTCCTTATGGATTTCTATATTTTTACTTATAACCTTAGGATCATGAAGGAAATATAAAAAGCTGTCTGTGGCTTGGCAAAAATAAAAACACAATAAAAACTGTTCAATCTTTGCCAAAACTTTAATGCTTATTAGGCTGTTTATTTAGACTGCCTCTAATTAGTGGTATTCTCCTTGGTGGTGATGTGGCGGTGTCAAATACATCAAATTAAAATTGTTCACTGATTATGCACCAAAAATTATAAAACTTCATGCTTTATTCAGTATGTTCACTCAGATCTGAAAAGGAAAGATTTTTCAAAAATATATATTTTGAAGCTATTGCAATTTTGATTTCAACTGTCACAATAATTTCATGGAGTTCCCTACTATTCTTTTCCATGTATAATTCCTGTAAAACACTGAATCAAAAGATTACAATTCATCAAAACCCAATTGTTTTTCCCCAGGTTTTGGATTCAGTCTCAAAGAAATAGCTTTTCTTATTTAGTCAAAAATAAATCACAAAACCTTAGGTTAAACAAGGTGACCTCCAGAACACTCATCATTCAGAAGGACTTTTGGAACTGAAGATGTTACTTTGATAGTCTCTGCCAGCTGTTTCTAAAATCCTGATTAAAATAAACCTGAAGAATTTATTTTCAGCATGAGGGCAAACTTTTACAAACTTCCAGGAGTGAAGTAGCATGCTATTTATCAGTCAAATATAGGAGTTGACATTCTTTTCCACCAGCTTCTGATTAACATGAAATATTACAGTGAAAAATCAGTAGACAACTTATGAAAAATACTTCATCTGCTTTAGATAAAAGAGATTAATGAAATTCACTTAAACTACCTTAGTCTGGATTTCACTCAATCGCCATGGTAAGGTGGTCACAAACTCCTACTCCATGAGACACCCATGAAAGGCCTTCCTTTGGAAAATATTATCTTTTCTTGCTGTTCCAGGTAAGTGATGTGCACTTTGCTTGCTGCACATGGGGCTATTTAGAGCAGTATAGATGCTGCCATCACTCCACATTGCCTTGTCTCTATTTCAGAAATTTGGTTCCCCCTAACACTTTCAAATGTAAAATTCAAAGGAACAACCTATAATACCAATTTTAGACATGGAGAGGCACATTTACCAATAACCTGTGATGAGAAAAAATGAAGAACCCAAGTCAGCCAACACTGAAATCCACACCATAATCAGAAAACCTATGCTCCCTGCAAACAGAAGCAATGAAATTATTTCTTCTAGCTTCTTTCTCCATTCATAGCTTCTGTTACTTAACATGATGAAAATGAGATGTCTAATCTCAAATGTACAACAAAGCTCTGAGATCTCTTATACATGGCAAGTATTGCAAACTTTCTGATTCCTGCAAAAGTGAGGATTTATAGTGCTCTGTGCATGACTCCCTGGAGGCCCCTTAAACCACTATAAATGGCCTATAAGAAGCAATTAGACTTACAGATCAGAAACTTGATGCAGAAAGCTTACAAATAAATGGAATAAAGACACTTGGGAAAAAACCCTCTCGTTTTCTAACAAAAATAACAAGCTCATCATGTGCCTCATGCTCAGTGGATTTAAAAAAGGTGGCAAACATGGAACCTCCAAAGCTAATGTTTATTTTAGTAACAATATACCTAGGCCTCATATAGATTAACATTGATACTGCAATCCAGCAGAAAGAAACTCTATTTCCAGGATAGTTATAATAGTTCTTTATAGAAGCAGATACTGTAATCTGTAACATCATTCACTTGAAATGGGATAAGGGTAGACTGAAAGATGTTCCTTGGTGCTGCTGGATGGTGATGAGAGAAAGCCAAAAAACCCTGCAGAGTAACAAACATGTTCTAGAAGAAAATGGAAGTAAAAAAGAGGAATAAAAGGTATTATCCAAGTACCTATCGAATATGTACTGGTTAGAGAATATTTGAAAATTAAGTAAGTGGAAAAGGTTTATTTTGTCAATTCTTCAGGGAAACAACTTCACATTTAAAAAAAAAAATTAGAATATTTTTGGAAATAGAAATAGATATTTCTATTTCTGACCCCAGAGAATCCAGCAGCCCAAATCTTAGTCAGCCATCCACAGGTAAATTATAAGTTCCTGAAAAACATTAACAATAATTTGATTCTTCCAGAATTTCTTTGTTTGAAGGAATAAAAAAAAAAAAGTCAGGAAAATCTGCACAAACCTATGAACATTTTGTACCCCTCCTTTTTCATGTTCCAGCTCTTTGCAATTTTTCTAAAACTTCCTGGTGTTAGCTGAAATAAAAAATTCACTGAATTATTTGCCATGTGCGAAATAGATATTTCTATTTCTGACCCCAGAGAATCCAGCAGCCCAAATCTTAGTCAGCCATCCACAGGTAAATTATAAGTTCCTGAAAAACATTAACAATAATTTTATTCTTCCAGAATTGCTTTGTTTGAAGGAATAACACAAACANCTATGAACATTTTGTACCCCTCCTTTTTCATGTTCCAGCTCTTTGCAATTTTTCTAAAACTTCCTGGTGTTAGCTGAAATAAAAAATTCACTGAATTATTTGCCATGTGCCTTTTCACTTTTTTCTTTTTTTTTTTCATTTGTTTCTTTAGATTGTATGTATTGCTCCCTTAAGGCAGTCAGTACACATCCCAGGGTTTATTTGAAAATATTGTTAAGAGTAGAATAAAATTTACATTCAAAACATGCAGCTGTGAGAAGTAGTGTAGAGGGTTTTTTGAAAGCCCAGAAACTTTTTGCATAGAAGACTATTTTGCATAGAGGTGAGTGTGTGAGATCTTCCAGTATCACATAAAATGTTTAATCTTACATGTTAAAAGGTTGTCTTGTCCTCACTGAAATAGTACAAGCTACTTTATAGCTTTTTAAAAAATTATTCTTACTTAGCATTACTTCCTTTTAGCTAGCCTTTTGGGGAGATATTGTGACACACCCTCTGCTAAGAGCTGGTGTATATCAACTATTTTCCACCTCCCCTTTCCGCATACTTCCCTTTTCCCTCTGCAGCTCAAAGAAAGTCTATAATTCTGTCAGTTCTTTGGCATTGCGTGTTACATTCTGTTCATCTGAATCAAGAACATCCTGTGACTAAACATATAATTTGAATTATGCAGCTTTTATTCTGCAAAAGATTATTTCTGCATACCAAATTCCCTCTGTACAAAATGTCTTTCCACTGTCCTTTCTGATAAACTGTGATTTACACAATTTTAAAGGAGACATTTAATCTGATGGAGGAATAACACCTTATGGAATAGAAGCCCAGGCATCAAGCAGAATTAAAGTCAACAGCTTACATATTTCACTCCAAAAAAACCCTGTTGCATGGAGCTTCAGACTGTACAGAAGTGTCAGGCTGTGCAGATGGCAAAAGAAGTATCCTTTAATGCATTATAACTGGCTTTGTCTTTCTCAGGGTGCAAAGTAGCCTTGCAGTTCCTCCACATTTTAATGACATTTCAGAAGGCACTCGTGAATCATTTGCTACAGCAAAGCAGTAAAGCTGGAAAAGCATTATTTTTCAGGAGAGACTGAAACTGATGACTAATTTGAAACTTAGTACATAAGAATATAACAACAAGGGTTGTTAAATTGTTGGGCTAGAATTCAAACGAATGTTTAGAATAGAAAAAAAAGGTTCATAAAATAGTTTCATTTTCTGTCCTAAATGCATATGCCTGGTGTCCAGAAGCCATCTAGCTCGTATAATATCAAACCAACAGTTCCTGACAGCAGAACAGGCTGTGAAAGTATCCATGGCAATGGGATGGTGTTCCCCATGACAGATGTTTTGCCACGGTTTAGGTATTTTCTGCCTTGTATTCCTTCCCTTTATCTCAGATTCTTATTGAGCATGCTCCCATACTCTGCCATTACCATTTCCCATAAACTGAAAACAAGGCAGCACTTTTTTGGCACAAAAGAATGGCAGGCAACAAGCAACACAGTCTCTCCATGTATTCAGTAGAGTTTCAGCTTCCATCAATTTCCCTGCTTAGGGCAATAGAGAAATAGATGCCACAAACACAAAATGCACATAAACTGCAAAATCTCAAACTGATAGAACAGTATCTTTACAAGAAGATTGTGGCCTGTGCCATACCCCTATTTCTGTTCTTTGAGACATGCCTAAATTAGACTAGATACTGAAATTATCTTCAATAGTTTTAAGAACTGGACAAATCAAAACACCAAAACAATTAAAAGACATCTTTCTCCTTACAAACAGCTTTCTGAAAAAGCTGAACTAGATCTTTATTCCTGTAATAAGGATCTTCTGCTCTTGCAGAGGCACAGTTTGTTTTACAGGTCTAAATGAATATTAATATCTGAACACTACAGTGTTTACAACAGTATTATGCTTCTGGTCTGATCAGGACATAAACATAAAATAAAAAATTAAGCAAATTAACTGTAAATATACATTTGAGATTCAAACACAATTGCTTATTTCTTTAAGGCTATCACTGAGGGGACAAAGTCTCAACTTTATAAGCCAACACATTTTCTTTGCCACTTACTCAAATCTCATGTATTGGAATGGAGAGGCACAGAGCCAGGATTTGCATGAGCTTCCACAGTATTTCAAGGACATTTTTAATGTTCTAGAAGCTGCACATGACCATTAAGACCCATTCTATGATCTCCTGCATTTAAACAAGGGCATCTTTCATCTGGAAACACTTACAAAGATATTAATATAAAAGAGCTGTTATGGCAGATCAAACAAATCTTACAGTACTCTGAACATTATAGGAAAAGTATTAGTGGGCTATTTTCTGGTCAGAAAGTAGCAAATGGAGCTACTCTGGATTTAGATTACAGAGCCAAGAGCCAAAATTAGCTGCACAATGATCAAGTGATTAATATATTCAGTTCTAACATGTTGAACAAAAGCTCTAGAAACATGTGCAATAATAATAATTATGGAACACACAAACCATTTCCAAAATAAACCTGGTACAATGCAATCTGATTTAATAGTGACATGATAATCAAGAGAATAGTGCAAAATACTACAATGCCTGCTTTATAAGCCCTTCAATAGTTCTTCAACAAAAAACCATATTATATTGAAAATAGAAAAAATTATTATACTAACTGGGCCTTACTAAACCGTTTTGTTAAAAGTAAGGGGAATAAAAAAAAAAAAAATAAAAACCAGTAGAATAAATTTTCCAAAGATCAGAAACAAATGTTCAGCATTTCTAAATTCCTAAGCAATTTACCTAACATTTAGTGTGCATAATTATTCTTCTAAATTGCAGAAAGCACACGAATGTAAAGATTACATAAAATAACTCTTTGACAGATTAAATGTATTTTTTCTTAAATAATGGTCTGTGCAACCCAACTCAAAACATAGCCAAAATTTTCTATGTGACGTACAATACTTTCAAGAATTTTAAAACAAGTATCTGATTTCCTTTCTGGCTTTCAAAAATTCTTCCATTTAGAGGCTTGTTCCAAAAATATTAAATTTTAAGCAGAAAATAACATTTTTAACTCTCTTTTCCTTCTCAGTAATGAAGGGGCTTATTCCCATCAACAGCCATATAGACCTGGAAAGAGATTTAACTGTGCCCCTCTTTAAGCTTTCCATGCCCAAGGTTATGTTTTTCAAAAGTAACAGCAGTTTTAGCTATTTCACAAAAAATACAGCAATTTCAGTGGCTATCTCATTTCATAAGTGAAGCAGAACAGGGTTTGGGTTTCTTTTTTTACTACAGTCAGATATGTGAGATATTGGAAAATGGAAATCACCTGGAATATGCCTGAAAAGGAACTATTCACATAGCTGTAGTCACAGCTGCCAGTCCTAGATTCACTTACAATCAGAATTTTAAAATCTGTGATCTTTTCTGTCTGCCTCACTTTCCATAGCTCATAAGAGGACTTTGTTTCCATAATTATGTTAAGACCATTTCATAGCCTAAAATATTAAAGGAATATGCTGCATTTCTGGCCATGATGGTTTTTTGCTTTCCAGCTGGTCTGTCTTCAGCTGGATTCTGCTGTGCACATTAACTCATCTTTTCTCCCCAGCAAGTTATTTGTTTTTGAGAGCAGCCACTGACTGCTTTTAGAGTCACTGCATTACTTCTGCAATCATTTTTAACTTGATCCCACCTCTCACTAACACAGAAGTCAAAACACCCACTGATTTTAAAAGCTGAGTATCGGACCCTCTACCTGTAAGAGACTTGTGAAACAAGCAGAGCAAGGTGTGTGAGAGTGCCAAATAATGAAACATAAGAATGGTTTCGTGAGGCCCCTTGAACTATATCCCATATTGCCTCCTCATGTCTCCCTCTACCCAATGGTATAAGATAGTGCCAACTGATGTTTCAGTTTTGCCTTCCTTAAAAATGTCCAGGTTGAGTTGAGGTGTATCAGTGAAGCATTGCAAAGGCTTGTGCCTTTGTTCTTGGATCTTGAGCATAGGAGAAGCTGGAGCAAAAAACCAACATCATTTGTCCCAGCTTGGCAAAATCTGTTAGAAGATGGTATGATTTTAGTAAATAATTTTAACATGATCACAGTAAATCCTTAAAAGATTTCCATTGCCTTGCATTAGAATGGTAATATGTGAAACTGCAGTTTTAAATAATTATTAATTCTGTCATGACTACCTTCACCCTATTTTGCAAAATTTCTTAAATAAGTCTCAGAAAACTCATTTCTAAATCAAGTAAAATACGTCCTTTTCTCAGATTCTTAGTTCAATTTTTACACAAAGTTTTCTGCACGTAGCTTACTTTACATTACATTTCCCAAGTGGAAAAAGCCACTGGATGAGAAGATATAATGTCAGGGGACGGTTTTGAATTTAGGTTTTGTGGAAGGATATGCATAATGCTATGCAATTCATTTATTGAGTATCATAAAAACACTGACCACCAAAGTTGATATAATTTATGTCTTTATTTAGAATTTTCATGTAGCAATGTCACTTTAATACAATATTTTGAATTTTTATGAGATTGGAAATTGGTTTGGGTTTTTTTATCTGTAGTTCACCAACTTTACTTCTCTATGATTGAGCTGATTTTTTGCAGACATTGGTGTGGCAAATAATTTGATCTCTTTTTTGCCATCACCTTTAAAGAAGAGCAGACCTCTTTTTTTTCAGGTGGTGAAGAATACAAGGATAGTTTGTACAATTATGGTTTAAAAATGTGATATGTTTTAATGTAATTTTGGATCCAGTAAATGACAAGTTTTATAGAATTTGTCAAAATCCTTTTAAATTATTAAACATTACTTAGACTGCACCAAGATTTATTTCTTAAACTCATTTCCTCACAAAAATCATTCAAACGCTAAAGGATTGTATATTAACTTTGATTAGTAATCCAAATCAGATCATACTGTTTTAAAATTGAGCTTAGCATAACAACCAAAATTACTAGCAAATTAATAAGATCTTCCTAGTTCTACTGTTCATCTTACTCTGGGTAAGACATTCTATAAAAAATCAACCATGTTTGCCACCTGTTATCTAGTGACAAATCTCAGTAGTAATAGAAAGTGAAACCTACTTAGTTAGATACCATGAACTGAACTTAAATCCATGTAATCTATGAGCCTTAAAGGAGCTGAAGGGTTACCAACTTCAGTCATGCATTGCTTTGTTATTCAAATGCCCCAAGCAAGCCTATTCACTTGTGATTTCTAATATGCTTTCACATCAGGGTGACTTTCCATTACATCATTTCTCTAAAAATACATATTCATAGCTGCAGGATAGTATTAAAGAAAGAAATTGACCTGAGGAGGTCTGAGTTAAGCATTCTGCCCAGTAGCCACATAGAAATAACAAATGAATCATAGTTGCATGTTCTGACTAAAGTAATTTCTTTCTAATGGGTTTTATACTGAATTATTTTCTTGCTAGTTGTGAAGTTTTATATAGGCAGTGTATAGCCTACATCCCAAGGCTGAAAGATTATGAATAAATCTAACTAATAAATCTATAGTTCACACAATAGCACTTAGGCTGATATCAAGAAATTATTTCCTAAATAGAAGAAAAAAATTATTAGCAGAAATAAAGATTGTATTAATCTATACTTAGATTGTAGTATTACATTGCAATACTTGAATAAAGGAAAATATTTGCCTGACTAAATTTCCCACCTTTCTTTCCCACAACTTCTATTTTTAGCTTACTGCATTTATTCTCTTATTAAAATGGAATTAATACACGCATATGTAACTCTTCTCACTATTATTTTAATGTGTACTCTAATATATTTAAAATTCCAGAATTTGGGAAGGGGAGTCATAATTTCAAACTCTGGTAGAGTGCTGTAAATGCAGGGGGAACAATGTATCACTAAAATTCCTTATTCAAAAATTCCAAGCACATAGGAAGAAAAATATTTCACTGCATGATTAATTTTATATTGCATACAGCTCAAGTTTAGATACTGAACTTGATGATTCCTAACATCTGAACATTCCTTTATTACACTCATTTTACCTATAATTTTTAAATAATTACTTGCTAAACAATTTTTCTGCTTTATTCATTTTCATTTGAGTCATGCAACAGACTTTTCATTTTTTTCTTTCTGAAATAACTTATAGGCAGTATTCCTACTGCTACAAGTGAAATGCATAAGGGGTTTGCAGTGGCTTTTTGCCCTCCTGTTTCCACAAGGTGAAAATAAAACTGAAGATAAAGTCTTTGTGTGTGAAGTTCTGTTAAGTTTTTCTTGCAGCACTGGCTGGACCCTCTGCTTTTGTCAAACAGGGTGCAGCCAGGGAGTAGAGAGAAAAGCAGCCTTTGCATAATTTCCTCAGAGAGCACATGTTGAAGAGGAAACCAGAGGTACAGATGAGAAATAAAATGATCTAATCCTACTAAGTTATAATGGGTAAAGAAAGATTAAGCAAGTAGAGAAAGTTGCACAACTCAATCACACCCTGTTATGGTTTTGGCCAAATTTTAGGAGTGTCAGAGTAGGTAGGAATCTCACATTCATTCACTTGTTCTGAACATGATTATCTTTAAAATGGCCAGTGAGGAAGGTGTCTCACCTCCTGAACTGCCTGGTTCCAGTGTTCCTTTTATCTCACAATAATAATGATTATTTTTGTGCTAACCCAAACTACATCATCATTAATATGTTTAATTTCCTCTATTTGTAAACAAATGTAAAAAATAAGGATTAAAAAAGTAAAAGAGAGGAAAACTTCATTCACAATGACTCAGGTTTGCAAACTGTATTTTAACTCTGTAGGCTCAGTATTTCTCTCTGGTCCTTTTATCTACATATGCTAAGAAAACTCTGAACTTGATCCATATTCCTTCATCATTTTTTCATACCCCTACCCTTCCCATGAATACTGCTAGGACCACACTTGGGGACCATCACCACCTCTGATTAACCGGTGTAGACATAGCTCCTGGTCTTTTATCAAAAGCAGCATCCATAAGTGTTTTAGCATTCCACAGTGCTCAAAACCAGATCCTGCTGACCTCATGACAGCTTTTACATTATGATTACCACCAGTGAATTAGCACCAATAAGAAAACCACGCCACAGGCTGTTACATGGAAATGTTGTATAATTTAACAATTACAAAATACCCCCACATTTATTCAAGGTACATATCATTTATGTATGATAATATTTCACTGTGCCACATCCTCTTTTAGAGTTAAATTGTACAAAAGACTTTCGTGCCCATATTTACTTATTTATATGATGTACCATCATTATCACTAAAACGACATGACACCTGCTGGTATATTTTCTCCTTCCAGTACAAGGCAGTAAAAATTTAAAAGCAGAAAGTAAGATTCAATATGGTCCAATAATTAATCATAAACCAAACCAGCTCGTTTTCAGTGTATATAATCATGGGGGAAAAAAGCAGCTATCATATTCCCATATGAAATATAATTTCATGCTGAAAATAGGAATTCTGATGCTAATGAGTGAAGCTGGAATTTTAAAAACATCATTTCATTATCAGAGGAAGCAAAGAGAAATACAAAATATACTTTAGGATTTCCATACTCCATTTATCAGAGTTTATTACTTGTCATTTACTTGGCAAAATAGCAGTTCACACTGGAAGCAAGAGCTGTTACAAGCGTAGACCGATAGTCAGCATCTGCAGGTGCTGCTTCAGAGTTACTTATTTTTCATTTATTCATCTGTTTTCCAGTCACTAACACATACCAATTACTATTTTACTATTCATTTTAAATCCTTAGAAAACCTATATTCATAGATTCATAGAATGGCCTGGTTTGGAAGGGAGAGAATCATCTAGTTCTAAACTCCCTGCCATGGGCAGAGACACCTGCTATTTGACCAGGTTATTAAAGCCACCTCCAACCTGGCCTTGAACATTTCCAGGGGTGAGGCATCCACAACTTCTCGGGGCAACCTGTGCCAGGGTCTTGAAATTCTTCCTAATTCTAAATTTCCTAGCCCTGCAAAAATCAGAATTTTTTCAAGTAAAAAACCATCAGCTTTCTGGTTTAGCATAGAATCATAGAATGGTTAGGGCTGGAAGGACCTCAAACATAATCTACTTCCACCCCACCCTGCCACGGGCAGGGATGCCACCCACTTGATCAGGTTATTCAGAGCTCCATCCAGCCTGGCCTTGAGCATCTCCAGGGGTGGGGAGTCCACAAGCTCTCTTCCATGGAAATATTCCTGGTTTTGTCTCTGAGAAATTTGGTTCCAAGTTCATAACAATATATGAGAATCTGATTAAATTTATTTTCATTTCAAGTAACTGGTATCAGCTGTTTAAAGTTACAGCTTCCTGTCACTCCTCCCTTGTCATCACATAGAAGGTTTAAATGAATACAAAACAGTAAAAATTCTTCTGCAGACTAGGAAATTCAAAGGGACAGTTTCAAACTCACATTTATTAAAAAAGCTCTGCCTAAAACAGTAATTCAATGGAATACAGTACAAGGGAGGGGAATACACCCAAGGAGTCACTAAAGGTACCCAGACTCCCACTGAATGAATGACAAGACAAATAACTGAACTGATCTAAAGAAGCACAAAAGGGAGAGGGACGTTTAGAAACCTTGGCAAGTTGGATAATTGAAAACAGTTATTGGAAAAATCTTTTTCTACCTCTGTTTATATCCACTCATGAAGGTGCTAATAAACATCACTACTATCTCCTACTTTGATAGAAGTACTGCTAGAGGCAGGATGGCAAAAAAAATTTCCCTGTAAATCTATATATTTTTAAAATTAAATATATTGAAAAAGCAAGGCATTTGCTAGTTTTGTGAGAAAAAAATATCAGTGAACTATTGTGTTCCTGTACAAGACCCTTTCCTGAAGGAAAAGTCACTACATCAAGTTTTCTCCTAACCTGGTGAGAGACGTTGAGTGCTGGTAACAAACAAGTTAAAATAAACAGAATAAAACAAAACTCAGTCACTCTTGTCCTCTGTTGTCAAATGAAATTCACTGTCTACCAGACTGCAGCTACAAGATAAAGAAAATTTCATTTAAAAAGAAGCACAGTTCACTGGGGCTTTTCCTTCACTTTGGAATACAAGTCACGTCTATTAAAATTTAACCAATAGCCTTAGATAGAAAAAACTGTTCCTATTAAGCAAAATTTAAAATGAGCATAACAGGTTAAATATCTTCAATCAATTGCTGCTGGTTTTGTCAGTTGATTTCTTTCCCTCCTGTTTCAGAGCATCTTGTAGAGTGAATTGCATGAAGGGCTCTCCAAACCCTATGTAGAAACAGTATGTTACCCAGAAGCCAAGTTTAACAGGTTAATTATTTCAAAAATTTTTTGAGATTTCATTTGGAGTTGGAGTGAGCCCTGATCTAACTTCTGCAAAAGCTGATTAATTTGGAACACTTGAAAAGACCATAAACCGAGCCTGAAAATCAATTGGAAATTGGGTGGGTCAAGGAGTTTCAAAATCTAATTCATTCTCCTTTCTTTGTCCACCACCCCAACTGGCAGTTTCATTACTATCCCTGTTGGAAGATTCACCATCTCTCTGCTCTTACAAATGATTTTTAAGGTAATCAGGATTACTGTGTTTCATTAAACATGAACATGGTCAGAAGCCTCTTTCATAGATTTGTCTATTAAATAGTGAGGTTTGTGGAAAGATTTGCTGTCAAAAAATCAAGTAAAAAAATCCCAGTTTGGAAGTTTTAATCTTTCCATGTTGCTGTTTTAACTTTCAAATTTTGCAGGTGAATGAAGCAATGAAAAAATGGTGTTGCTAATGCTAAGTGCTGATTATCAGACTCATCAAGGATTTTTTCATATTTGCTTGCAAATAGTTCCATGCAACTTTAACTGCTGGTATGCATATGGCAATGCTGACAGAAAAAGCAGCAGAAAATAGACATGAACAACCGTATCCTACAAGTCCTTTTGCAGATTTAACCTTTACATCTGTGTAGAAGCCATCATAAAACCTAGCAGAGAGAATACTGGTAGAAGGGTTGAATTTAAAAATTTTCAGCAATTTGCTGTTAAAAATTTACATGTACAAATATCTAAGTCAGTTCAGCTGTGAAATCAATGGGTTTGTCAATGGATTCACAACTCAATATGTAGTTTGTCTTCTACATCTGCTTAGATGGGTTTGTAACAGCAGTTGTTAAAGCGTAGTTGTTAAAGTTTGCTGAAATTTGAAATGCCATCAGTAGTGTCGTTCTGAATTCAGCTTTGGGTAGTCGGTAACCCTAGCCATGTTTTATATTGCAGTAGATATTGGAAAAGACATTACCAGCAACAGATGAAGTACAGAGCAAATTTGAAAGAGACACAAGGAATGGCACTGGAAGTAGACTCTTTAGAAAACTAAAGTGCCTGCCTTCCAGCTCCAGTGAGACAGACTAAAAATGAATGAGGATACATTGTGGCTGTCTGCACTCCATTTGCACATCCTAATCAAGAAGGATAAGACAGTTTGTCATGGTTCTCAGTTCCATCAGTCAGATACTGAAAAGGATTTAAACCATCAAGCAGTGTCCCTCTCTATCCTACATCCAGGATGATCATTCATCAGTATTTGCAAAAAATTCCTCAACTATGAAAACATAATATTTTCTTTATAAAAGAGTTCCTATTAATCTCATTCCCTTATCTGTTCTTGATATCCTTGCTATTCTTGAAATTTAAAAAAAAACTTAAAAGTTACAAACGTGGGAGATACGGTTTTGTTTCCTAAAAGCACTGAAAATAGCATGTAAGCATAGTCTTGCCTATATTACACTGACTAATCTTCAAGGAACCTCCATGTCAGTGTGAATATTTACACACATAACAGTGATTACTTTTCCTCTACATATCTTTTTGTGGAGAGAATTTCTATAACCATGTGATTTAGTAAACTAGAATATCCTTTTAAAATTTACATTGTCTACAATTGAGTAATACTAGGAGAACAGACAAACAGAAACTGCTTTATTTTAATGATTATTCTACCAAGGATTATATCATCATTATGTCCATTTATTTAGCATAGATGTTAATCAGTCAGTATATATTGTACAGGATTTAGGGATTTCTGATGTCTTTTTAAATGCTAAAGGTCTCAAAAGTATATCCTTTTTCTAAGCAACTGAAATTTATTGGCATAAGTGATATTTAGAAGTGGTTTTTTGTGTTATTAATTATTTAATGTTGCAAATAAATCTTATTGGTTTGATTGTAACAGAAGCAGTTGGAAGGCAAGACATGCTTCCTCATTAACCTTTAGCAAAAAGGAAAAGGCCTTTCCAAATATTTTTAAAATATGGCAAATATCATAGGGCTGCCCATTGACAATGATTTCCAGAATAATTCTTCCAATTGGGATTGACAATGCTGAGTTGAAAGGACAGCAGGAAAACAAAATATAACACTCCAAAATGAAACAAAGACACATAAGGCTATGTGGGTTACTGAAATAATAAGATTATAAACATTTGTGTATACAAATTTAGATCCTAGGTGTGATCCTGTTCTCCTTACAAACTCTGACAACACACTGCATGTTATCAGGACCTACCTGGTATTTCAAACAGGAATTTTTATGAGATAATGACACTATGGCCATAAAGTACATTTTGAAATATTCACAGATGTGACCAGATATAATTATATGGGTTTGCATATTAATTGCAAAATGTATGTTGATGTAATGACATATATATATCAAAACATATAAAGAAAAAAAATATGACCATGTTACAATGTAAAAGCAAAAACCTATTTTATATTCAATATTTCCTGTTGCACCTTATGCACACATCCATATTTTTTTATAGTTTTTAAAACAGAGAGTAATGCCACAGATAATTTTTTTACTTCACATCCACTTTATATGAATGCAAAGCAAAACATTCATTTAAAAAATTCTTCCCTTTTTTGCATAAATTACCACAGTTTCCCAACTTGAAACTGGAAAATTCTTGCTTTTTCTTTTTATGTAGGTGTGAAATGACACCATATGTGACAGATTGAAGGCATTGTTAAATGACACAATGAGGCAGATATCCACCAGATATTTGTGTCTAAATGGACATGATACCTGAACGGAACTAGAAGGAACAGCTGAGGCTCTTATTGCATATAATAAACCCTAATTTGCTTAGACACATAAGCAATCTGCATTTGTGATTTAGGAATATGCATATGCAAATAAATGTGTGAATTGAAAATTCTAAAAAGAGGTGTTATTACTAAACCCCACCTATTTGAAGAGAAGGAAACATCATTATAGGTTGTGAGTTCCAAATGCTTCTTATAAATAGAAAGAAAATGTAAAGACAGCAAATATCTACAAACAAAAAGAAAAAAGTAAAATATGTTTGGACTCAAAGTCTCTTGCAAGTTACTGCATTCCATTATGTTACTTTTCTTTCTGCTATAAATTTAAATGCATTATTTTTTCTCCCTGACTCCAATTCTGCAGCTGTTTTCCATGGAAGATTTTAATGCATGTATCACCTGCTGGATAAGACTTTAGCATATGAGGTGGAGCATGCAGGTAATTGTGGTTTATGTAACAAAAATCTCCCCTTATAAAACTTACTGCATCATACAATCTTGTGCAAAGCCTGCAATTAATTGTCAATATAAATTCTTTGCCCAGAATAAAAATGTTCTGTGCTTCTCCAAAGCAATGAGAGCTTCCATGAATGAGCAGAGACCATACATAAAATGATCAGGTAAGTTGTGTTTTCACTGCAGTAGGATTTCAGGAGTGAGCAGGTTCATAGGAATGATAAGGAACATCAAAGTCTAGCAAAGAGAAGGCTAACACACGACACAGGTGTTGCTGCTGGGTATTGTTCTGTATTGAGAATGTCCTTCTGGAAACAGGAAACATTTTGGATAGGTGGAAGCCCACTTTCTCAGGAAAATTAGGCTTCTGGGTCTCTGAGCCCTAGAAAGTAACAGACAGGAAGGTACAGCCTTCAAGAGGAATAAGCTTGGAAATGCTGGTGAGAGTAATGTAATTGTTTTATCCACATATATTAATGATATAGGCAAGAGGAAAAATTCAGACCCAAAATAAAGAGTTCTAGAAAACACAACCAGGGTCTCCACTAGCATCTCTGAAATGTTGTCAGTACCCACACATGTCCAGGAACACCAATAGACACACAGTTTCAAAACTTGCTGTAAAAGGAAGATTATTCATTTTTCAGGAATTGAGGGCACTTTGGCCATAAGGAAAGGACATGAATTCAGCTCCAAGGAACCAAGGTGTTGATGATTACAATAAACAGGGTTGGCAGTGAACTTCACACTGAGTAGTGAGGGAAAGCTGACAGGAACAAATACACAGGGATTAAACTAGCATTTTTAAAGATGAAGAAAAAAAAAAGGCCTGTATTCAAAAAAAAAAAAAAATAGGTCAGGGGATAGAAATAATCAAATATCAAAATAGGAAGCAAACCAAAATTTTAAAAGAGTGACGAGAAATGTAACCAATCAATAGCATGTCTTCCACTTTGTTAATGATGGAAGCCCAAGAAACAAGGTGAAGGAATTGGAATGTGTGATCCAAAATAAAACACCAGATTAATACACCATACAGGTTGGAAACTTACGAGAGTCAGACAATCAATATAACTGTATGAGAACAGAGCGTAAAATATTCAGGAAAGACAGAATAATTTGAGTTATAGGAACAGTAATCCTTTGCCTTTAACAAATTATCAAATCAAATTAACCAACATGTAAATTAACACAAAATCTGCAAGGTATAAAATTCTAAGCCTAAATTTGAAAATTCTGATTTGGCATTTATGCCATCAACACAGTGCGCACACACACACACACCACCCCCACATATGCAATACGCTGAGAGAAATCAGTGATGTACCAACAGAGGCAAATAATTTCTGCCAGGGAATTTCCACTGTTCTGAAAATCCAGACAAATTTCATGTCAGAATACCATCATATAGAGATAAATCTTGTAAATGTTGTCAAGGATTGTACCAAGAAAGAGCTAGTTAATGAATCTTGACGTGGATCTACATGATGTATGAGATTTAGTTTAAACAAATCTCACAGAACTTTCAAATCTCTTTCAAAAGTGCCAGTTTTGAAACAATGATTACAAAATCATATATACAGCAGATTCTGGGAACAAAGAAAGACCAAGCACATTAGCTTTCAAAAGGGTAAATCATGGAAAATAAGGAAGTTTATAAAAACTAGGATTAAGAACAAAGTAGAATAAAATCCTTAGAAGCAGTGTGGATATTACCAGAGACACCACAGAAGTGCACTCCCCTTATTAGAAAAATCAGGATTTATCATTGCTAATCACCTATATGATGAAGAAATTGTAATGATGTTTTCTCTCATTGTTTCTGCTTTTGAAAAAAAGAGATCAACTAGAACAGCTATTTGTTTTTCTGCCTTCAACTTCAAGGTTAAAACTACACAGCTTTCAGAAGCTGTGTGTGATACCCTGATACTATTCTCTATGTGATCTGATTACTTACCATTAAATATGACTTTAATACCTCACTGGCTTGCAGATAACTGTTCCACAATGCAACCTTTATTGTAATAGTACTTGAGCCTGGTATTTGTATATGTCCATTAACTATCTTCATTTTTCAGCAAATGGAAGTCAGAAACACTACTAAGTTTTTGTTGTGGTTTAAAGGACAACAACTTTTTTTTTTCTCCTTCCTGGGGGGGGTTCTTTGTTTTCCTACTTCCGCCGGGACAGTTTCCAGCAGAGGTGAGGAGCCCACGGATTGGCTAGTTTTAAGATGGGCACTTCATGTAGCCACTTGAAATTAGAGGCGTCTTTGCGAAGCTTACGTTTTTTTTTTAGAAGCGGGAAGTTGGAAGCTCTCTTTGACTTCCGCCCGCGGTGAAGGTACCTCCGGCATGGCCCCGGCCGGCCGCTCCGGGGCCGTGCCGGGGCTGCGGCCGGGGGCCCTGCCGGGTTCCCCTCCCCTGCCTCGGGCAGTGCTCTTCGACTTCCGCCCGCGGGTAAGGTAACATCGGCGTGGCCCAGGCCGGCCGCTCCCGAGGCCGTGCCGGGGCTGCGGCCGGGGG
>VZTR01023055.1:45911-56180 GCA_013400775.1 Chaetops frenatus | reverse complement strand
ATGGAGTTTAACAAGAACAAATGCAAGGTGCTGCACTTGGGTCAGGGTAGCTCCCAGTATAAACACATGCTAGGCATTGAGAGCAGCCCTGCCAAGAAGGACTTGGGGTGGATGAGAAGCTGGACATGACCCAGCTATGGGTACTCACAGCCCAGAAAGCCAAACACGTCCTGGTGATTCTGCCCCTCTGCTCTGCTCTGCTCTGGTGGGACCCCACCGGCGGTGCTGCATCCAGCTCTAGAGTGCCCAGCACAGGGAGGACATGGACCTGCTGGAATGAGTTCAGAGGAGGCCACCAAGCTGATTAGAGAATCTCTGCTAGGAGGAAATGCTGAGAGAATTGGGGTTGTTCAGCCTGGAAAAGAGACTTGGGTGACCTAATTGTGGCCTTCAAGTACTTGAAGAGAGCCTATAAGAAAGGTGGAGAGGAACATTTTATAAGTGCATGTAGTGACAGAACAAGAGGAACTGGCTTCATTTGGAAAGAGTAGTTTCAGGTTTGATATTAGGAAAAACTTCTTTATGGTGAGGGTAATGGTCCACTGGAACATGTTGCCCAGAGAAGCAGATGCCCTATCCCTGATAGCATTCCAGGCCAGACTGAGTGGAGATCTGAGAAATTTGGTCTAGTGAAGGGTGTCCCTGCCCATGACAGGAGGGTTGAAACAAGATGATCTCTAACATCCTGTCCAATCCAGGCCATTCTATGATTCTCTGGTCAAAGTGAGGAAGGCTTTAATGTATTACAGCAGCATGATACCTTATGGCTCTACGTTACTAAGGAGACAGCACCTGGAAAACACTTTTCATTAAATACAACATCATGGAACAATCTTTCTGATGTTAAACACCCAGCTGACAGAAAGACAGTGACTCAGTCAAGTTTCTTTTTAGAGACACTTCAGGACTCTTTTCGGTTTTTTTAAAAAAAAAAAAAAAAAAAAAAAAAAAAAAAAAAAAAAAAAAAAAGAAAAGAAACATAGGTAAGAAATTAAGGAAGGCCAACTTACATCATTCTTTTGAAGCAGTTTCTTTCCATAAAGTGATTATTGGGATTGTACCAAAAGAACAAAAGTGAAAAGCTCCAGTTTATTCTGGAGCCAGAATATTATTTCATTACCTTGCATAGCTTACAATTTAGGCACAGTGTAAATTACTGCAGAAGAAATTTGGAGCTACTGCTCCAGGTGTTAACTAGAGAACAGCTCTAGACACCTTGTTATTCTACACAGACAACCTCCCAGTGTCTCTACCATAACTTCAAATGTGAATCAGATCAGATCTGAACACTACTTACATAGGGGAGAATTTCCGTAATTTTGTTTAGGATATAAAATCTGTCCTTCGTCAAGATATGTGTACCCTGCACTTCCATAATAGATCAGGAGATTTTTCAGTAATGAAGCACATTTTACATAAGAAAATTAGAAGCTCTGTAATTCCAGCAAAGATTTTTTTAAATGCAATAACTATCAGTTATACTGAATTACTTGAAACTATCACCATTTGCAACCCAAATTAATAAATAATTAAATCATGAGAAAAAATGTTTTTACAATCTTCATCTTCTCTCCAGTCACTTATGCAAGATGGTGAGAACACCCTGAAGGTTCACAAATCCCATCTCCAAAAGATGATGGAAAAGAGTCACAAATTGCTTCAAGGAGAATGACTTCTTAAAATCACTCTCTGTCCCACAAAGAGAAAATTTTGGGTTGAACAAGTCTTTTGAATCAAAGCTGTGACAGTATAGAATCTTGCAGAGGTAAAATGCAAAAACACTCAGCATACCAAAGCACACCAGTTGAGTTTACCCAATTCAAAAATACTCTACATCATTCAAAAGTATGAAGGCAGCCTTCTGACAGTGCCAAAGTCAGTAAGAACATCTTACTACTTCCTCTCAAAAACTAACAATGCACAGGTTGTGTACAAGATGAACGCAGCAGTGCTACACCTCAAAGAACTGTTGCCTATGTACTGATACTCACAACATTTTTAAAAAACTTGTGCTGGTTTTGGGTGGGCAAAAAGTAATCTTCTTCACAGTATCTGGTATGGAGCTGGGGTTTGGATTTTTGCTGGAAACAGTGTTCATAACAAAGGGATGTTTTCATTATAGCTGAGCAGCAGTTGCACAGAGTCAAGGCTATTTCTGTTCTTTACCTGACCCCATCAGAGAGAAGACTGTAGGGGCACAAGGAGTTATGGGGGGAACACAGTTGGGACAGCTGACTGCAATTTTAAATATATTTACATGGAATATCCCCACCTCATATGGCATCATGCTCAGCATATAGAGCTGGGGGAAGTAGAAAGGTAGGATGTTCAAAGTGATCATGTTTGTATTCCCAGGTCACCATCACGTGTGATGAAGCCCTGCTTTCCTGGAGAATGGGTGAGCACCTGCCTTCCAATGGGATGTGATGAATTAATTCCTTGCTTTGGTTTGCATAAGTGCATGACTTTTACTTTACCTATTAATCTGTCTTTATCTCAACCCAAGTGGTTTTTTCACTTTTATTCTTCCAACTCTCTCCCCGATCACACTGGAGGGAGTGAACAAGCACCTGTGTTAGGCTTAGATGTCAGCTGGGGTTAAAACCATAACAAAACTGGATCAGTGGACTAATGCTACCAAAAAAACCAACAAAACAAACAAACAAACAATTCAAAAATAAGGAAGTAAGATTCATGGATTAGTAGCTGACTTCTGAAATAGCAGCTTCATTTTACTGTTTATATTTAATCCCTGAAAACTATTTTATCAAGTTATAAACAATGTGTGCTATCCAGAAGTGATGATTCACTTTTTATTTTTCAAGCAGAATGAAACAAACAAACAAACAAACAAAAAACAACAACAAAAAAAAAAAAAGCCCAAACTGTGTAAGATCAACCTTTGCTCTTAAAAGACACAAATTCTGTAAACGTTTTTATCTTAGTATATATACAGCGACTCCTTCAGAAATTCCCTTTATGAACACACAAATAATTATTTCTGCCTTCTGATCTAGCCAAAAGTAGCACCTACTGGCAGATCACTGTCAAAAAAACAAGGCAGTGTGGCAAGCGTGTTTTGGTATTTTTAAAGCCCCTGCACATAGAAGACTATCAGCCACAAGAGAAAAAGCTGAGCAAAGCGAGATTTCATTTGCAACATTGAGATGTCCAGGATGTGCTGGTTTATGACATCAGTAATCCAAAAGTAGCATTAGTAAGGTCTGGTTTAGCAAAAGGGGATTAATACTTACCACATGTCCTCAAGTTATCCTGGATATGACCCAAACCTAAAGGAAGGAATTTATTTTGTCACACAGTTTTGATAAAGTCTGACTGTAAGAAATGACCACGAATACAACAGATTACGTCTGAAAGTCACTTTTGATTCCTTCAGTGCACAGAGAGAATAGGATGAAAACTGACACAGGTGGCTAATGTTGCAAGGTAGAAAAACCTGCTTGTCATGCTCCCTTCACAACATTCAGTAAATCCAAAGTTCACCAATGGATCAAGAAATAACTTCAAAGACTAAGAAAAAAAATTTTTTTGATACTATAAAAGGGTTAGTTATAGTATTGTATCACTTTATAGCCTCAGAACGCCCCGTGCATTACAGATAGCAAGCTCAGCAACATGCTCATGTAATTTTTTGTTCTGCATGTCACAGTTCAGCACCTTGTTTAAATTTATGTGTAAAATATGCTGTGAACTAAAGACTTTTTTCTGTTCAGCTTGAAAATTCAATTTGAAAAATAGCAGCATGCAAGTGCATATATTCTTCTGCATCACTGGAAGTTAGACAACATCATTCAGCTTCTACAATTAACTGAAGTGACACTAAGACCTTTGTAGACATAATGGCATTGATAGGAATATATTAGAAGAGAAGTTTAAAGATATTCAGTAACGCATGGTTTAAGATGCACTGTAATGACAATCATCTGCTACAATTTCCAAACACTAGCAATATAAAACAAAAGACTCCAACAGTGCACGACAGAAAGGGACTAAAATTATAACATCCTCCAACCTTATTTATTGTTGATGTATTCTGCAGCAAGGAGGAGTTTTGGTTCATGACAAAGTAGAGTTCCAATCCTCCTATTAGAGACACATTTTTCCTGACCCTTTTACTACATAATACTTCCTTACTAATATAGCAGTTGGCTCTGCAATTCATTGGTTGAACTGACATTATTAAATATTTAATAATCATTATTATTACTATTAATCAAATAAGTGAACAAAGAAAGTAGTCCCTTACTTTGTCAAACTGCAGGAACACATTGGACTGTTCTCTGAAACCCTAACTAATGAGTTTTCTTAATGGCCTGCAATTTTTTTTTCCTTAAATTCACACCAAGGACAAATGATGCATTGTAGGTTTGACAATTTGTGCAGAATTGAAAAAATTAAGGAGAGGAGAAGAATTTGGTTTTCTCTTACTTTTTTCCTGTGTGAACTTCAGATTTCTTCCAAACTAAGCAATGTTTTAAAAGCCTCAGGTAATATCACACCAGCAGCTATAATTAAAAGTTTTCAGGTAAGTACTGTAAACTCTAGTGTGAAAGTGTTAAGTGTAAGGTCTTGTTGATCTTGACCTCTTTACTTGTTACTATGTGGATTTCCATGCTGATCCAAAGCCTACAAAAACAACAAAAGCTTTCTTTTTCAGCGGGCTTTTTTAACAACCTACAGATAATGCTTGGTCATTTGCATGAGCAGAACAACAGTTTTAATAGCATCTATGAAATCAGTGAATGTCAAGTACAATCAATGCATTATTTTAAAAGGCACATTATGGTTTTAAATGTGTAATTGGATAACATCTGTGTCAAAATTGGAGATATTAATCAATCCTGCAAGGCTGATTCTAGGGAGACCTCTAAAAATATGTTCCTTATCCCTAATATTGCATGATAAACCATTGTGCTGTCCCATATATAAAATGCAGGACATTCAATGTGTCTAGAGTGTCACAGAATTCTTGTCTGTTCTGTGCTTTACCTACAGTTGCCTGTAAAACAAAAGTTACCCTTGCACTGGAAAAGGATAGGCCTAAGACATGTTACTAGATGTGTTTAAATAATCTTTTAAGATGTACTATAGTCTGGAGAAAATAGAGGTGAGATAAATAAAGACTGAAAACATCAAACCAAGTATTTTTCCATCCTTCACAGGTATACAAAAACAATGAAACAACAAACCTTGAAAGTCAAGAATCAGCTACTGATATCAGTAATTTATGTTTAACATAAGTATAACTTGTTCTCATCTGACATGTTCCAGAAAAAAACCTGGGTTTGACTGGAATACACTAAATGCAAAGACCAATATTTCACTTGATAGTTTGTCCTTCTGCTAGTTCTTTCTTGCATAAAGAATGTCAAACATAATTTCGAGTGGCTTACACATTAAAGCCCATTTGTTCTAGTGACATCTTTCCATGGTGGACTTAACAGCCCTTTAAAACTAGTTTATATTGAAAGAAATGTATATCTATGGTGATACTTTTCTTAGAGTAAAAAACCATATTCTTCAGAACTTTGAATCCTTTAGGAATAGTTTTCTGTATTTTCCTGTATATCTTTTGTCTGAAAATATGGAAATATTTTAATTCAGTAGTATTTTTTTATTATTTCCACTCAATATTGTTGAAACTGTTGCACATATATGAACAAAATAGTGATACACTATTGCTCTCACCAGTTAATGACTTCTTCTATATCTCTAATTTCCAAGAGAATCCAAAACCATCAATCCTATCCATAATAGCTCCTAGTCATAATGGAACTTACAGGGGAAAAACAGCAATGCATTCTGCTCCTGTTTATATTCTAGGGAACAAGAAAAATAGTAAGAAAAAATGTACTGGACAAAAGTTCTTCCCATTATCATCTTCAGATGAAGAAGGAAATAAAATATTTTAATAGAGTTTCGATAAACTCTTAGCAAACTGTTGACCTAGAAGAGTCCTGACAACTTACAAGAGGTTTCTACAGACCTAAAATGTAGCTTAAAAGGTAGAAAAATACTTAGATGTCTCTTGAAGAATTATCGAGTAAGGGTATGTGTACCAATTAAATATTGATGTTTTCCAAGTGATGAAATCTGATAATAGGTATAATTGGCAAACCATCAGGCATAAATGTTAAAACGATAAATACCAGATAAAAGCAAACATCACAAAGTTTCACAACTATGTGGCAGATAAAAAGGAACAGAGGAGCAATCCCTTTCAAACAGTACAGCTGTTTGATCTACTCTTGTCAAGGAAAAAGGAGGAATTTTATACATTAAAAAGTTGACATTATTACGAGCAAAATCTCTTACAGGAATGTATCACAATATCCATTTTCTAGTCACACCTTTGTATTGCTATCTAAATAGGGTACACAGACTTTACCCTCTGCCTTCGAGAGGATATGGGAAGGTAGAAGACTGCTTGAATGTCTTCTTTCACATAATGGGAGAACAGCTATTTGAGCACATTTTCAAGGAAGAAGTAATCAAGCTTTCCTTTGATGTCTTTGTAAATAATTTCATTTTATTATGTATTATAATTATGAAACTTTTAACAGATAATGGAGTCAGACTAGATCTTTCAAAACCAGAATTGTTGCATATATTTAAAAATGAAGTTCACTCACTGACTGTAAAGCAATTTTCCACTTCAAGGAGCCATCACATTTCTTTTATTTAGGTCATATAAATTGTGTAATTGTCCTTCTCAGACATAGATGGTCTTGCTTACACTACCTATTCAGCATTATTTCCTGTAAAATCAGAAAAATACTGATGGAAGATTGATTTCTTCAATCAGCTGGTACAGCTTTGCAGTTTTAGTACCACTTCTAAGAGAGCTTCATTAGTCAAAATAGTTTAATAATGTTAAAGCTAACACACTGAATTTTCTTTCTTTTCTGTTTGCTCGCTTAATATACTCTCTGTTTACATTGAATGATATACAAAAATATGCTGTAACTATATTTTATGGTAATACTTTGTAAGATAAAATCAATATTAAATAGCAGCTCCTAAGAAAATCAGGTGTCTGAATCACCCTTGGAAAACTGTTCCTATAGTGACAATAATCCTATTCATTTTGCTCATATTTTCCCAAGAGAATTCACATTCTGGGCACCTGATTATACTGCCAATATGGTTCTCTACAATACCTCAAGAAAAGTTCAGGAAAAAAACCCCAGCCTGACTTTATCAGCCGAAATCCACAGCTCAGGTAATAGCTTATGAACCGAGTCCAGTGTGAATAAGGAAACAATTCTGTATCACAGAGCTTTTATATATTCTGATTGTGCTTACAGAGTAGGTCATTTTTCAAAATGTCAGACAGTTTCTTATCAAAATGAGGATGACACAAGATGCACTCTCTCTTGTGTGACTTTGAGTCTCAGACTAAGTCACTGAATTCAGTGAATTAAAAGTAAATTGTGCTCAATATATTTTGCAAGATTTATTCCTTCCCTAAGATCCTTGCTTTAGGTTGTCTTCAATGCTTTGAAGTAGTGAACTATTAGTAGAATTAGTACATGCAGACAAAAAACATCTAGAATTAATCTCTCTCTTCTACCTGGTCTTTTTAGCACTAACAATTTCACCTAACAAAGAAAAACGTCACACAAAATACAGAGAAAATTTTGCACCACTGAAGTTATGAAATTACTTGGTCAAATGGTGAGTAATTATAAAATTCAGAGCCAGCGCTGACTGCAGCATTTACAATGTTATCTTTAAATCTTCCTGGGTTCTTGTCCAGTTCATACACTATCCCCTAAGAAAATTAATCATGTCAGGATGCCACATGTGATTAAGCACAGATTTTAAATTTAGTTTAATATAGTCCAGGATGTTGCATTTAGAGGAGAAACACTAGATGATACTCAGGGATTGTGAAATTGGATTCTTGTCGAACTTCTTCTGGCTGTGAACAGACCATTGAACATACCAGACTTGCATATTCCAGTCCATTCAATAGTACTGTAGGTTGCAGTTTAACTACAATTACTTGCCAGAGCCGTTTGGCTTAAATTAGGCTACTAATAAATATGGAGCAAGTATACTTTCAAAAGCTGCTAGTAAAATAAAATTAAACAAGATTTTAAGGTTCAGGGAGAAATTATTCATTTTAACATTACAGAAAGTTATAAAAAAATTTTAGTACCATAAAAAAATTAGAATACAAAGTCATACACTACTGTTCTCAGCAGATCTAGGAAGCATTACTTTCAACAAAGAAGATGTGATAATAGAATTCAAGATGGAAATATATTCTTTTTTTCTCTTTTTTTTTCATATTAACTAAAAGCAGAGTTAACATACACAAATGCTACTCTGAAAATTTAACTGCAAATTCATTAGCAGGTTTAACTCCTACATCCACTGTTTTTGGTCTGCCAAACAATTACATGAACATGTGGGTGTGTACAGAATGGATTTGTAAGAGGACTTTAATTCAAAGCCTGTTAAAGCACCTAATTTCATATTTCACACTTGCATTCTCCTTGGAAGCAAGACAACACAGAATACTAGACGAAAAATAAGATCAAGGACAGAACTATAAAGATAATTTTCTTTAAATTTCCTGTGTGACTCAGAACTGTGACTCTCATAACTAAAAAACCTTACACAAGTATATTTCACCTTAACAGCATTCTTCATGCATTCAGACACATACCTCCCTGAGATGCTGAGTGATGTGCATTTAGATTAGAAATTTCCTTTAGTTATGTACCTTTTTTCTACACTCAACAGTTGTTATTCAGCTATTTGTGCAGTGTCTCTCCTAGCAGATTAAAATTACTATCTAATCAGGTGACAGATATTCAAAGCTAGTTTAAGTGAATGTCAAAGTGCAAAGCACTGCAAAGCACAATTAGTTACACTATTGTTACCTACTAAAGAATTCCTAATTATTTCCCAGTAATGAAACTTCAGAGAGGCAGCAGAGACCAGATTTCAACTTGACCAGAAAGAAATTAAGTTATTTAATAAACACATCACCAAAATAAATTCATGAATAATCTGTGTCTACTCCACTGCATTAAGGAGTTATGAGAATTCAGTTTCTGAGGTGCTTAAGAAAGCCAGTTTTCATTTTAGAATGAGATTTGACAAACTAAAAGCTGTACAAGGATGGTGGAGCTGGCCTTAATGGATCAGAAATGATGCTGGCCCATTTCAGTGTTATTTAAAGTCGTTATTTTTCATTTCATTTTTAATATTTACCATAGATTAGAATAGAAATGGTATATAAAATTTGGAGGGTGACATCAAAGTTCCACAGATAGCCCATGAAGAGATCTTAATTTCACATTTTGCACCAGTGTTCAGTTTTGTTCCTGGGAGATATTTATTCATAAATATAATCTTACAAAATGGAAAAAAATTACTTTNCAACACAACAATACTTCTGTCCCTGAATATGAGGCTGAAAATCAGCTAGTCAAGGCCCCAGCAGGAACAAGAAAATTCATAAAACATTTTAAATGTGGAAAGGTCAAAGGACATCCAAAACAAATAATTTTCAAACAGTGATTAAACCCATGTATTACCTCAAGGGAGCTCTCTCTTGTAATCTTTAATTGGCAGTATATGACAGAGAAAATGACATGGCAGGAAAAAGTTGTACCGAANACAAGGATGGTGGAGCTGGCCTTAATGGATCAGAAATGATGCTGGCCCATTTCAGTGTTATTTAAAGTCGTTATTTTTCATTTCATTTTTAATATTTACCATAGATTAGAATAGAAATGGTATATAAAATTTGGAGGGTGACATCAAAGTTCCACAGATAGCCCATGAAGAGATCTTAATTTCACATTTTGCACCAGTGTTCAGTTTTGTTCCTGGGAGATATTTATTCATAAATATAATCTTACAAAATGGAAAAAATTACTTTGTCCACTAAGTCCGTCCCTTTTGGTTTTCTTATCTTAGTTCTCCTGCTTTCATACAACAGCCATTTATCATTTCTTTGTTTGAAACTTATCTAGCACTTTGCCTAACTTTCTGCATTCAATGTAACAGCTTGATATTTTGTGAAAAAAATGAGGTTTGTTCATTGTATTACACCGTTGGAATTAAACTTTCTATTCTTAAAAAAGTCATGTATTTTGTATTACAACTTACTGTGACCTTGCCTTTGTGAACAACTTACCTGATGTGGTTCTGTTTCTTTTGTTGTATAAGGAACAGTTGCTTGAAAGAAGAGACAACTGGTTTTCTTTACAAATGATTAAAAGATAA
>VZTR01023055.1:21580-38631 GCA_013400775.1 Chaetops frenatus | reverse complement strand
GAAACGCTAAATATTAACATCTCAGTCTCTCACAATGAAATCTATTATGTATATAAATCTTCTAATGTAATCAGATATCTTCTTACAGCTCACCTCCATTGATAGGTTCAGAATTGACCTTAGAGATACAGAATTTTTCTCTTTAAGAATTTGTCCCCAGTACCTCTACTACAGAAACCCGTTGTGCACTATATCCTGTTTATAGAGATATTTGCCCACAGGTAGCAATATGTGTATAAATGTTATTAGTTTGGTCTCAGAACTAAAAAACAACAAAAAATTAGTTAGGATGAAACCAAAAGGAAAAATTTTTGGATTTCTCATAGAAATCACTTCTTTTCAAGACTTAAAATTAAATTCTTTAAAAATATGCAAAGACCAAATTTCAAATTAGCCTCCGCTCCCCAAAACAGCATTTTAGATTTCCCTGCAGTGAAAAACTTAACAAAAATCATTCAAAGCTGTAGAGATACCCATAAATATCCTTGTGAATAAAGAACCTGGATATCTTATCATCCAAGTGAGTGATGTAAACAGGCTATTATGGTCACTCTCGTGTGTTTTCATTCTGCTCTAAAAATAATTTTTTTTTTTCAAATGAAAAAGCATCAATTGGAGAGACAAGCAAAATCTCTAATTCTCAAGTCAACTACTTTCTTAGACACTGCCTCTTACCCCCAACCCAAAAAAGTCAAAACCCTCCAGGAGCCATCCCTAGATGCACTTACCATGTCACTGAGAATACTATCCAAAAGCAGGCTACAGTCTTAGGCCATTGGGAACAGATCAGTCATTCTCCATTCCCTGTCCCAAGTTAAATCATAACAGAAGCAGTAACAGCTCAGCAACAGATTACACCTGTAAAACAAAGCCTTGTTCCCACTAGTTAGTGAAAAAAAATATCCTGGCTACAGAAAACTCCTGGTAAAGATACCAGCTGCTCTGTAAAATATATCATTCAGAGCATTTCCAGTAAATAGTTACTTGAGGTTGATGATGGTGTCCTCCTCTATGCTGACTTCAGTTTTACTTTTATTTCTTCTACTGCTGAGACAGCTGTGCTAAAAAATGCTGACTTTTTCAAACTTTTTTGTAACGATTTGCGTATTCCTCATAATCAAGGGCAGACAAACAAATATAACATGGTGATGGCTGGCACCTGAATGCTGCAAACACCTCCTGCAGGTTGTAAAATGAATGTCTATTTTATACTTATTTAATATTGTACACTTTAATGAATGTCTATTTTATAGCCTGGCTACTATTTTACATTACTGATTTTGCTGATAAAATTTTAATTTATCTAATATTGAGGTTTTTTGCCTGTTCCCTTGCCGCATATGCTTGGAGGACATGACAACTGACCTCTCAGAAAATACTGAACAGCCATGAGAAAAAGACTACAATTTTTCAAAAATCAAAAACCCTTAACTAAAGAAATAAGAGGAAATTTGTAATTTTCACTGCATTACCATTCAAGTGAGGCTTATTTATATGTAACATTTTCTGCTCCTAATTTTGACTGATCTGAAGATTTACATAGAACCCAACAGCTCAAAGAAAATGCAGTAGCAGAAACCTAGTTTCCCCACTGCTTTCTTGTAAGATACACATTTAAAGGAAAAATTATTCAGGCTTTTGATGTAATCTGTAGTATCAGTACGGATCATTCACTTCTGAACACATTATAAAGAAGTGTAGTAAATTTAACTCCTGTTTTATTGTCAAAATGATGAGTTTAAACTTGAGAACAACAAAAAATCATAGTCAGAAATAGGTATATTCATTTTCATTTACTGACTGAAATTCCACAGACATTCATATGTCACAACAGGCCAAATCTAAAATTATTCTTCAGTTTACATCCTGGACTGATTAGAGATGTTTCTCATCTGTAATCAGAACACTTCTCTAACTCCATAAGATATCCTTTCAATACACATTTCACTTTTTTTTTATTATTTGTACATGATTTTACTTTTATCAGACACCATGTTACTCTTGACTTGAAAAATCAGTTAAATGGCAAGAATTCACTCATGTGGTCATGTCACTCCCAGGAAAGAGTCACATAAATAGTAAATCATTTACGAAAAATACATTCTCCTTTCTCTTTGAACCCACATTCTAACAGTCAACTATCACATTGACTAGTCTATAAAGAATAATTAATTATCAAGTAACAAGATATTTCAGGTATTCAATTAGCCACCAGATGGAGGCCACATAGTCTCAAAATGCAGTAGTAGCATATGGTCATTAAACATGAAAAATGAGTACAAGTTTTGTAAAGTGGCTACAGAATACAACCTGTAAATTAAGCCAAGCTCCATATGTGACTGGACTTCCACAGGATTTAAATTAAACTCGCCATATGCCTTTAACCTGCAAAAAAAAGTCTGCAATTTCATCTGTAAGAATCTCCTCTACCAATAAAATTCCTGCTGACATTTTTTTTCAATATAAAGTATTGTAGGAAACACACATGTATAATAGAAATTATGCCTCACCAATCTTAGAATAAAATATTTTACCTCATTTTAGACAGTTTTCTCCAGTAAATGACCAATGCCTGCTTGCCTTATTGGTAGGCGTCTTTTTAAAAGAAAATAATTTCATCGCTTAGATGAGATCCAAATCCCAGTTTTTCCATAAGGCAATATAAAATACTTTACACAGATCCACAACAAAGTGAGTGCAGGTAGTCAGTGTTATCTTACACAACAGAGAAAGCGAGGCAAGCAGGAAAAAAATTCTTCCTATTCATTGCAAGTCTAATAAAAACCTGGGATTACAGTTCAGGAAACTTTGAGCCAAAGCTAATGAGAGTCTTTTGCAACATAATCATATTACTCCATGAATAAGAGGCTGAAACTACAAGGAGAAGAAGAAAAGACAAGAGTTAGAGGACCAGGCTTGCTGCTGCCGTCACTACCAGAGGGATAAGAAGGACTGGGGATGACAACAGCAAGCAGAGGGGGATTAAATGTTCCCTGAGAAACGATCACTGATCTAATTTCCTTATCCTCCTCCCAGAGGCAGCAGTGATAGGCACCTTGACTCTCCTGGACCCAGTGCAGAGAACAGGCACTTTGCTGCAGGCAGCAACCTGTTCCCAGCAACTTGCACATGTTGAGTCAAGACCCCGCCTGATTCTGGCTTGGTCAACCACACAGCTGCTCTACTCCAGCACTCTCAGACACCTTGAGCAGCAAGCGTGAAGAAAAGGTTAAACAGTACCCCTCATTGCCTGATTTTTGCATCCCCTGCTTTCAGAACAAAAGCTAAGAGTAAGCAGAGGAATACCTTGCTTGGCTGTGATAAAAATAACAGAAAAATATATAAGTTTTGCACCGCCATTTGAACCACTTTGGTTTCAGTTCTGTTACTGAAAATTCGATTCCCTGTAGACAGATCTGACTAAGCAATCCTAGGCCAGGATAACAATAGCTCATATTTCAACACACCATTTCTTTCAGTTTTCAAAATGCAGAGCAGCAGAACACCAAAATCAGAAAGAGGAAAATGAAAAGTTTTATGACCAGGTTCTATCTTTTGTTTCTCATATATAATCCTCTGAGGATCAAACATGTTACACAGAAGGGGCAGTGTGAAATTAGTTCTGAGTTTATCTGCAAGATAGAAGAAGAGAAGTTTTTTTGTTCCCTGTAGGAACTTCACATGTCTCTTTTCCTACTGAGCACTCTGCGATATTCTTTTCCATTGCTATGAATACAAAAAAAAAATTTTTACTTATGTCCAGTTTGTGTAAGCACACAGGTAAGTAGTTCAATTTAAAACACAAAATAATGACAAAAAGGGTTTATGGTTCTTATTTGTAGAAATTATGAAACTGTAATTTCATTTTATGCTTTGTCTCTGGCCCCTAACTCCTGCTTTGAGAGTGAATGCTGCTGTTTTATCATTTTTATGCTCCTGTAAAGAATACTATTGGGACACAAAGAAATTGGAGAGGAAAACAAAAGTTTTAATGACGTTTGATTATAAAAATGGATAAAATTTAAAAAAACAAAAAGGTTTCTCCCCAACAAAGTATGTATATAATTTTTAATTATAGTTTGGGGGAAAATCCAATATAAATTTGTTAGCAAATAAATATTTATCATTAGTCTACAACTGAAATTTTCGTTAGAGCCTTAAAATACACACACCCATAGTTAAAAGCCAGACATCTCACTTCATTGCAAGGACACATGTCCTTATTTTGGAGCAGGGAAGCAAACTGGAGTCTTCTATATCCCAGCCACCCTTGGCCAAGATACAGATGTCTCTGTCTCTCAGAAGAGAGGTGACCAGTGCTTGGTGGATCAACCACATCACTGCAGTACCACTACTGTGTGTTACACTTGTGCCATCTGTCCACTCACCCACAGGACTGCTTTTTAAGGCAATGATTTAGAAGTGCATTACATAATTGATGGAGCTCATGGAATACTGGAGAAGGCATGAAGTAGCAATCCCACTTCAGACCATATAATTCTATGTGCTGTGTGTTGTTTAGACTACAGGAAGCAATTGCATGTGTATTTAAAAAATATGCATACCTTTCCCTTTTCTTCTTTATTCATAACTATCTCTCCAGATACTGTTGCCATGATTGTGAGTTTAAACAGATTTTACAGCCAAATAACATTAAAGTATGGCAATTAGTGCCTTTCAACACTCACGGTCTGATTTGTGAAACAGGATTTTAAGTAATAAGCCATCTGTTACTCTCAATTTCAATTGTTGCAATAATTATGTATTTTTAATTGTGATCCTAATTTAGATCAACTTTTATCAGGAAATAAAAGGCACTATTTGTTTTCATCAATTTACTGAGCTACTTTTAATATTTTAAACTCCTCTGGTACAGAAACAAAAACAAGTTCCTGATTAAATAAAAGCATACTTTGTACTTGAAAGAAATCTGCACATGACAGAAGCAAAATTATGTCAATAAACCAAAGTCATCCTGAGGCCTCCATTTCTAGAAAGCACTATTCAAATATTTGTGCCAAGCAACTGCTATGCTTGCTAAGACATAAATAACCAATAACCCATAACATATAGCCAAAATGATCTATAAATATTGTGGACTCCTTGCCATGCCAGAGTCTATTCTAAGCCAATTAATGATCAGAGAACTACTCCCAGGTTAAGAAAACCCTTAAAGGAACATAAAGAAAAAGAGGGAGTTGCTCTCTACCTTCTTTGTTTCCTGGTAATGGGACTTAATCAGAGGAAAGAGGTGATCACAAATGAAAAGGTTCCTCAAGAAGATATCCTGCAATCTCCACTGTTTGGAAGATGACACTATCTGGCCTATTCAGTGAAGATCCCCTTGCCTGGAACACAGCCCAAGGTGATCTGAAATTAGACAAAGCCCTAAGCTTCAGAATCAGATCACAATAACCTCTGCACAGCTTTGGAGAAAAATATTGGGCTAAGACCAGAATTAGAATATCTACTAAAACAGGCAGTTTTAAGGGTAGAATATTTCTGCAAAATTCCTCTTAAAATTAATGAAATTTAATGTATCCCAGAAAGAGGCTGTATTGACTGGGAAACATACTTTAAAGTAAATAACTATATATCTGCTTACTAAAAAGCTTCTATACTATTGCTCCCATGATGCTATGACAGAAACTGGAGCATAAGAGCATAATATCTTATACATTCCAAAACCATTTAGCTATTTTTAAGTGTCTTACTTGCATGACAATATCAAAGATAGATATGTTGTGCTTAGAAAGCCCACTTTATATTTAAACTCTGAAAACTTGAAATAAACTTTATCAATATTAAGAAGCATTTGACTTTTGTTTCGGGCCAATAAGATTTCAAAAATATTCAGGCACTTAATTGAAATGAGAATGACAGCATGAACCTTAATGTAATCTAAAGCAGTCTCTGTCTGAAGTCAGAGTGAAGAAATAGAGAGGCTTGAGCTTTTTCCATATTTATATCCTCAATGTTTCCCTTCGTAAGCATAGTATACACTCTTCAGCAATCTATCCATGAGCAGCAAATTCAATTTTCAGTAAAACAAAAATTTTCCATACAAAAATCAGGAGATAATGAAAATATTTAATTTTATTAATAAATTAAATATCGCCATGAGAACTAAAGCAGATAATAAAAGATTGTGCTCAGATGACCAGATTCAGATAAAGAGAGCTGGGTTTTTTATTCTCAAGTGGATAATAAATCTCAGCTAAAATATACGTCATGCTTCTGCAAAACTGTGCAAATTATTTCTACTGAGAATTTCCTGTTTGATCATGAGAAATACCCTAAGCCAATCAAAAAACACAAAAACCACTAAGCAACTTTCACATAACTTGCCTGGTTTACCTTTCAAGCTGAACTCTGGTTTCACTATTAAAAGTTATAATTTACTCATGCTGAAAGGTATTTGAGAGAAGCATAGGAAAAAGAAATATTCTGAGCTACCACTCTGTGGTAACCATTGGTAAACACTAAGTTGGAATGGCATCTCCACAGGCTCAAGCTTAAAATAAAGCCTGAACAGCAGCATTTCAGGCAATGGGCAGGGGAGAGAGAAGGAAACAAGCCATGAGAGGAGTTGAGTTGAGGTTATTTTCCCCCTTCTGTTCTTTTTAACAAGGTTAAATTTAGTCAAAGCTCAAATACAAAGCAGGAGTTTTTTATAAACATTTTCTGTGCAATTGAACATTTAGAAAAACTGAAATAATTGTTAACCTTTTATTTGTTTCTTTTATTCAGAGGCAAAATAAACAAGGTATCATTTTGTTTATTTTATTTATTTTAGCCTTGCAGAACTGAAGAGAAATGAAGTGATGATAATTTTTGTTTCCTCATTTGTTAAATCCTTTATCCAGGATTTAAGCTGTTGCAGTGGTGGAATGTCTATGTTGAAGTACAGAGCAAAATATGCACAGTGCATGCTTGTCCGTGCCCTCAAGATTTAACTAAAATCTAATTAGTATATGGTGTATATGCTTCTCTTTTAACATTACTTTTAGCTACATCTTTTAATTTATCTCTATGTCAGACAAGTACAAAATCCAGAGGGAAAAAGGGTGCCATGAGGGGGGAATCTTGTTATGCCTAATATCATTATTTGTTAAAAAGTACCGAATCCCAACTGTCTATCCCCAATTCTTGAAGAAAAAAAAACACCACAGCAAAGCAAAAACCCCAAACCAACCAACCAACCAAACAAACAAAATAAAAAAATTTACAAAAAGCACCACTGCCAGGCTGTGTATTAAAATCTTCACAATCAGAACTTTACAACTCATGTCCTTATCATTTCTTCTACAGCAGTTTTCCACACATCCACGCTAATGTGCCCCACCTGGCAGGCTGACACATCCACTTACAGACAGAAAAGACCAGGACACAGAAACTATAAATTTTGCATTGCAGTGACTGAAATCACAGTTGTGAGAAGTTGATTCTCCTGCAAGTACTGAAGCCACTCAGGTTAGAACAACCTTTGTGGTGCTTGTGAGAAATTTTGATGACAGAGGACAATGAAGTAATGAGACAGAAACATCTCTATTTTAAGAAACACTTTTGTCATGATGCAATAAAAAACGTCAGTGTGGAATCTCATTGCTTTACAGTGTAACTCTATAGTACACACCAAATCCTCTCTACTTTATCCACATGATAAAAACTACACACTAAGCATTTCTTTTTTCCTGCTTACAAAACTTAAACAGACATTCTCATCCCCTCGGTTATACACCTCTGAGAAGGAAGAAGTGTTAGTGATTTTGGTAGAGCAGCATAAGCAACGCTACCACTACAAGATGAAAAACATTCACTCAATTGTTATTCCACGTCCAGCATCTTAGTCCTCCACAGAAAGAGTGACCACTCACCTGTCTATCCCCACTGCACTCCCAAAGCACCCAACACCAGGAGGAGTTTGAATATTAGTGCTTGGCAGTAACAACAGAGCACTCCCTGGTTTTCCCCAAAGACTGGCAGGACATTGGAATTGCACTAGTCTCCACAGGGCTTGTGGCACAAGTTAAGGTGCCTAGCAATGTTTTCTCTACCAACAAAATAAGAACCATGCCTCCATGGCAGAATTGTTACTGATATAGGTAGGGGTAGTTTAAAAAGCTGCTACCCAAAAGCTGTTGGTGTTTTGGCCATTTCTACTGCAAGCAAACATTAACTCCATGAACTCTTTTCCCCTTAAGTCTCTCCATATTGTTTTAAGTTGATTTTTCTCTCATATGACAGAATATTCAGTTCCAGGCCTGTATACATTTAGAAAGTCTTGCCAAACAAACACTGAATCTTTTGATGGTCCTCAAAGCAAAACAGTTTCTCTTGGGAAAATGTTACACTGGTTGAAGCACTGGAAAAAGTCAAGAATATATTCACTTTGATGACACATGAAATGTAAAAAACACCTCAGAATTAAGAGTGTTGCAAACAATAAAGCTTTCACAATACCAAGATAAAAAACCCCAACCAGCAGCAGTCACACACACATCAGATTTTATGTTTTTAGTTCTCACTTGGCTTCTACAATAAACAGGTCTTCTTTGACAAATTTTACATTCTGGAAATGGAAAAATGCTAGAACTACCTAACTTTAAGGTCTATAAATTTACAATAATCATATTAAAAACAAAAATTATATCTTTGGATTCATACTGCTGAACTTATATCAAACTTTTCTTTTACTATGCACTTCTTTTTCTGGTTAGATTTTTATGAATGGCTGGGTATTGAAAATATTTCTGTACTTTTTTACTGATAAAGTGGCTGCTATGCTTATTAAATATATATTATTTAATATATAAAATGTGTCTCAGTGCCAAAAGCTAAAGTATTTACCCATACTGAAGAAGTAGAAGCATAGAATCATAGCATCATTTAGGTCTGAAAAGACCTCTAAGATAACTGAGTCCAACCAATAGCCTAACACTGCCATCTTCACCACTAAACCACATCCCCAAGTGTCATCCACGCACTGTTTGAATGCCTGCAGGAATGGTGACTAAAACTGTTCCCTGAACAGCCAGTTGCAATGTCTGGCAGCCCTTTCTGTGAAGAAATTTTCCTAATATCCACTCTAAACCTCTGACATGGCTTAAGACCATTTCCTCTCATCATATTGCTTGTTACTTGAGAGAGGAGACTGACCCCCACCTCATTACAATCTTCTTTCTGGTGGACATAGAGAGTTATGAGTTCCCCTCTGAACCTCCTTTTCTCCAGACTAAACCCAGATCCCTCAGCTGCTCCTCACAGGACTTGTGCTCCAGCACCTTCCCCAGCACCTCAATGCCTGTCTTGTAGTGAGGGGCCCAGAACTGAACACAGCACTTGAAGTGTGGCCTCACCAGTGCTGAGTACAGGGGGAAAATCACTGCCCTGCTCCTGCTGGCCACACTATTGCTGATCCAGGCCAGGATGCCATTGGCCTTCTTGGCCACCTGGGCAGAGCTGGCTCATGTTCAGCTGCTGTCACCAGCATCCTCAGGTCCTTTTGTGTTGGACAGCTTCCCAGCCAATCTTCCCTCAGCCTGTAGCACTGCAGGGACTTGTTGTGACCCAAGGGCAAGACCCAGCACTCCACCTTATTGTACCTCAAACCATTGGCCTCAGCCCATTGATCCAGCTTGTCCAGATCCCTCTGCAGAGCCCTCTCACCTTCCAACACTCCTCCCAGGCAGTTTGGTTTCATCTGCTGATTTGTCTTACTGATAGTGTGCTCAATTCCCTCACCCAGATCATTGATAATATATTAAACAGGACTGGCCCCAACACTGAGCCCCGTGGAACACTGCTGGTGACCAATTGCCAGCTGGATGTAACTCTGTCCACCACCTCTCTCAAAGACTACATATATCCAAGACATGAGCAGCTAGTTTCCCCATGGGAATGCTGTGGAAATAACCTTCATAATTTCAGGCTAAAATTTTGAAAAAATTAGCATGAAGAAAGCTCCATACTGTCAGCTAATTCAAAGACACTGAAGACAATCAATGCTGTTAAAAAGTTTTTGAAGGAGGTCATAAAAGATACCATTTTTGCATCACTTTCTCAATCTTGATTTGTCATACAGTTTCACAAGTATTAATGAGCCTGCTCAGAATAATCTGAAGCAGCACAGGCTTGGAAAATAGGAAGTACCTGTTAGTATTGGCAAGTACTGAAGAGCTGATGTTACTGGATGATTATCTGGGAAGCATAAATAGGTGAAGAGTTCTAAATGACTAAACAAATGGATCCAGTGGGGTCAATTAAACCAAGACTTCATCTCAGTGAGTTTATTTTCTTTTTGTCATTTTGTGTCTATTTTTTTTCTATGCATATACACAAAAAGCATTCTTTTCTGCTAGAGATATTTTTCTCTCCCATGCATCCCAGGTAAGACCCACTGCACTGAAAGGGTGAATGACAAGTTACCTTATCCTCTAGTGAGACTACCAGCTTCTCCAGCTGCTAGACTGATACCTTATCAGGAATCCTACACCACACAACCACAGGATTTCGCAGTCTGAATGCAGACAAAAGAAAAAATACAAATCTTTGGACAAAGCTTGCTCTCTACTGTAAGAAAAGTGTCATAAGCCATCACATGAAATCATCCACAAAAGGCATGAGACACAAAGCGTAGCAGGAAACATATTTCAAAAGCCCCTCAGTGACAAGCAGAAAATGAAATGACAAGCAAATGCAAGTTGCAGACAAAACAAGAAAGAATATGCAAACTTTATTTTTAAATATGAGCTTCAGCTTCAGCTTCTAGCAAATACCTGATCAAGATCAAACTTGCTGACAACTAGCATCTGTAGTGGCCAACAACCAGGTTACACAAGGTATAAAATTGGCTAGTGATTCTCAGTTGATGACAAAATGCTGAATAAATTAAACCTACAAGACTGACTGTTAGAGGAGTCAAAACCAGTTTTACTTTCAAGAATTAGTAAGGAACTAGAAGGGTACAGAAGATCAGAAAACTTAATTGGGGTACCTTTAAAATGCAATAAATGTGGGTAAGAGCAAGAGAATTATAGACCAGTTAAATATTAATTGTTGGGAAAATACTGTCCAAAAATTCTAAAACTTAACTGTAAGCACAGAAAAGGAGAAGATTGATGGGCACTGTGAAAGACAAAATATATTTAACTAATTTCATTTCTTTCTGCAGGAGAGTTATAGGTTTTGGTATAGGGGCAGATGCAGTAGGAGGAAGATGTTTTGCCTTTATCCTGGTTTTTGACACTTGTTTAACATAACATGTTACTACCCCAAAATAGGGTAAAATAGTTAAAATGACAATGTTGCCCAGGAGAAGTCCTTACTAGTTCATTATCAAATGGGGGAGCACACAAAGCATGGTTTTGCATGAGTCTGTCCCACTATTAGTACAATTCAGCACGTTTTTAATGATTAGGATGGGAGAGTACACGCATTCAATTTGCAAGCTGAAAGCAGCAGCAAACACATAGGACAGCAAAATAAATTGGGATTTGAACCACACATTACACTGGGAGAAGGCACATAGAAAAATATGCAGTTTACTAAAGATGGAGGCTAAATTCCACACTGTGGAAGCAAGGGAGATTCCGTGAATCATAATGTGATCAGGAATCATGAACATCAATCTGCTCAAATACATACACACAATAGAAACCTCATTTTAAAGTGTGAAATAACCCTCCTACTACCCAACTGAAAGCTTACAAGCAAAGATTAGCACACTTTCCAGTCTGGTCACAGCAACAGAAGGATACAAATCAAATGGTGGTAGGATGGTTGAGTGGTGAGAATGATCACTAGTTCAGAATACAGAATGCTTTTCCTTAGAGAGTTCTTCAACAACAAGAAAAATCTTCAATAGTAAGGAAAATTGTGTATTGAAAGAGAACATGGAATTTTCATCACTGGTTATTTTCAGAAAGAAGTTGAACAAATACCTATCAAAAATACAGTTCATCATGCCTTTGAGCAAGATCTCTGCTTCGACTCTTGTTTTCTTTAACAGACTGATGGGATTTCTATTACAAGGACAGGAAATTGATAGGCTGAAGTGCGGATGAACTTCATCTCTAGCTGGGCAAACTTTTAGTGTGCAAAATCAGTTCATTTAGAGTGGCACATGAGGCCATGAACATTTCCCTCCCAACAGGATTGAAAAGTGGTCCTATTTCCTCTCCCCTAGGAGAACAGAAGCTGCAAAAAGAGTTAGCACACTTAAAATCTCTCTATGCTAAATACTAAGTAAGCAGTTTCCAGTTATAAGAAGTTACAAACAAGTTACAAAGATTTAAAAATGAATCTACAAAGTTAGTATTAAGACAATGATCAGAAGTTTTAAAAAAATAGACCTTTATTGTAAGTATAGTTTGCATTTCTGATGTGAAATCTCTGAGTCATATGACTGAGTTACTGTACTGCTCCCCTTAGCAATACAATTGACATTAACTACTGCTTATGGGGCTCATCTTCTCCCAAAAAATCAATACCAGCAGACAATTTAAACTCAAAGAAATAACCTTTGTGGTAGTTCTTTAATTTTTCTAGTGATACCATGTAATTGTTCTTTAGATGTAATAGACATTTGGTCTTAGTCCTTTGGAAAATAAATCCAAAAATTAGTCACTTCCTGAGCCCATCTTTGGGAAAAATGTGCTTTTCAGGTGCTACTTACCTCAGAACAGTGTGAAGAAAAAACCCCACATATGAAGGGACCTTCATTAAATAACTGCTTGCAAAATAACAGCTAAAATCTGTTTCTAGTTCTTTTCTGTAGCTTTTGGTGACTCAGAAATATGGCAGAAATGTTATTGAAGCAGTTTATTTTCCACTATGTATATTGCTTATAGGGTTAGAAAATTTTGTTTGAAATGCCTAGGCTGAGAAGCTGATACATTGTTTGCTTGTCAAATAGCTTGAAGAGCTAGACAATACCATTAGACATGGTATTGAAATAATGAATGGATGGCTGGATGGATTATGCTCACCTGCTGTGTGTTTTTCACTAAAGACATTTTAGTAATACTTTCCTGCTCCTTTCAGTTCCAACAAATTTTCTCCAAAATGTGCAGTCATCTAATTTAAAAACCAGACCCACAAACCAGAAAATTAAAAATCACAGTTGCAAATACAGGTAGAAAAGCATACTGTATATTGCTTTGCTACAAAATGTTTCCAGGTGACTTTAGTATGAACTAAATATGAGGTATACTTCCCTTTAAGGACCTGATGATGAAACTCTAAATATTTAGATCCTTTATGACAGTCCATTGCTATCGCTAGCCTCATCAGTTTCTTTTCTGCTTCTGCTCCTGTTCATTTTCTTTTCTAGACATGAGCAGTTAATACTTCATGGTTTCCATTCAGTCTTTGAGTGCAATATATGTTATTGTCCTGATTTCTTAACATCTGCTATAATTTTCTATCTCTTATAAAATTTATTCTTATAAAATTTATTCTGGTATCTAAATGTCTTCACATGTGGGTTAGCTCTTCTATTATGTTTCATCTCTTTTCAACACTTTCTGAGTTCTTGATATTGAATAGAACAGAGAATAAATGCTAACACTGAAATGAAAAAATAATTTTAAAAAAACACTAAAGAAAATTACTCCTCTATGATACTTAACTGGGCCATAGCCAAACCTGATACCAACACCTAATAAGAAATAGATGGCAAAATCACTAAACTCACAACTCTCATTTTTCCATATTGCACAAATTCATGATTACTTGGAGCTTCATCACGTGAAGGTACAGTGTGGTACACAGCTCTTCTGGTGAAGTTTCTCATAATAAGCCTCTATATTTTAATCAGTTAATGCATATCCATCTAGGCATCACTTTCCTAGTCTTTCAGCAACTGTCCTCTGTAATAGGGTTGAGAAATAATTCAGGTGGGTCAATCTTCATAACAGGACTTAGCACCATTTGTGTATCTGGTGAGATGAGAACATTTGGAAAGATGGACAGAAGAGGAAAGACATACAGCAAGTAATGCTCATAGTGCCTGTTTCTCTGTTCTTACATTCCTTTGCTACTGTAAAGCTTACATTAAGGTACCAGTAATTATCTGAGACTCAGACTCCAAGACAAAATGTTTTAGAGACAGATACTCATATACTGTAATGACATTGGAAGAGAAATCCTGGACTTACCACCTTTTATTGCAGCCCTGGAAACTTATTTTTAGAATAGTCAACTGACCCAACAGTCTATCAGAAGACCATGTTTCTTATTTCAGGTATCATTCCAGAAAGATAATGGTACCACTTTTATCACTAGTTAATGCAGGTCTCTATGTCCTCATTATAACCTAAGAACATCAAATGTGGAAGGGACACTAGAACTAAAGGAGGCATAGACTTTTATATTTCCACCAGAGAGACATTTGGTCATTTTCAACAGTAAAGTAGGGCATTATTCAAAGTATGATTCAAAAGTAGACTGAAGGCATGAGTCAACCTCTCTTTTGTCTAATTCACTCTTCTGTGTCATTACCACTGTAATGTTACCTTTAGTGAGGACTGAGTGGTCTGCTGGGTTGCAGCCTAGTAACAGAGTTATTCACATACTTCATTAACCCACAAATCTATAACAGATCTTTTGCTATCATTACACATATCATGAAAGTTTGCCATACACTTAGTCAAACCAGCTGGCTGTGTTTGTATAGTAGTAATATTTCACAGTTTAATAAATAATTCTCTTCAATGCAGCAGTCCTCTTCTAATCCTGTGCAAAACTGAACAGCTTTGGTGGAAATAACTAAAAGACAAGAAGTTCTCCTCTTCTAAGACAAGCTAAACCCTGGTGGTTATGAAAAACTGGCTTTAAATATTTTCAGACTGAGGAATGTATGAAAGCTGAGATAGGAGAGAATGCAAAATCCATAACAATGTATAATTGAAAGAATGCACACACATCACCTGCTCTGTAAAGGGTCTTGGTGCACAATCCTGCAGAAGGGCCTTCTCTGAAAAATATTATTTAACTCCTTTCAACTCCAAGCTGGAGCCTCAAAAAAGTATGCAATGCGTCTTGCATTAATATTTCCCTCCTATTATTTTGCATGTTGGACAGCATCCAGTTCAGCATACTGATTGTTATGATCCACATCCTAGCACCTAACTGACCCCCATAACCACTTACTGCCTAAAAATTCTGACCACCTACCACAGAGCTGCAAAGTCCATTTTACAAACAATAAACAACAAAGCTCACTAACAGGGCTCAGCAATTTTGTGTCTTGTCTCAACCTGTTGTCCATTGTACTGACTTCACTTTCCCCACTAAAAAAGAGAATTTGAAGTGGGAACATGGTCATAACCCTCACTAGTGAAGTGATCTAGCTTTAGTTAGAAGATCACTGTAGTGTTCCTTCTAGTCCTGCATAACTTGCAGTACACTTGTACTTATGTGAGTGAAAATAAATTTTGGCTTTGTACAATTACTCAGCAAATACTTCTTGAGAAAGGAGTTCCATGCACTAATTCTGAGCATTGTCTTTGACACTTAATGTAAATAACAGAAATCCATCTGACAAACATATTAACACTCTACTTGTCTTAACATATTGCCTCTCATCATTCCAAACCAGGACCCATCAAGCTGAACCAGGACAGGCCATTGGTTTCCCTGTGTTTAACTCTCTGCATATTTGTTTTTACATGATGCAAACATAAATCAGCACACCTTTCAAAACAAGAGGGGTTTTCTTTTACATAGAGGTGTATTTTTGCATATAGCGATACCACTACGTTTGTGACTTCCACCATTTATGTGGATGACAATTGGACAGAATGGAAATCTGTAATGAAAGAGTTAGACCTCTGTCTTGATTCTGTCCTTACGTCATGGTATCTCAGAATAAAACCCCCAGGAAAAATATCATCATTCTCTTTCACAGTACATATTTTCTATATTATCTTCTTTAGGTCAATACTATACTCCCATTTGTAGCAAGGGAATTAGGGGAAAATAGATTGTTAAGGGTCTGATTAAATATTTAATCAGAATATGCCCACCTCTGATTCTCAAGACAGAGCTCAAGAGACTATGAACTCCAGAGAGAGCTCAGTACATCAGGAACAAGATCAATGTTAATTAGAGCAAGATATATAAACTTCTTCCAAAATGTAAGACACATGATAAGGAATTCAATGCATAATTTTAAGAGACTGGTATAGATAACTTGAGTCAGGGGAATTGATTCCACTTTTGTTAGTGTTTCCATTAGTAACAGAAACATTTATTCTGAGGTGCAGCAACATCAGGCAGTAACTAAAATGCACAATGAGAAATTTAGAAACACTTCCATCATGTGGCCATTAAAAGCCCAATAATTTTTCTTCTGTTGATGTTTGCTATAAGTAGGTACTCATTGCAAAGAAATAGATTTTCTGCTCATGCAACAAATAATGGGATATCACTGCAGTTACTGTAAAGATTTTTCACTCAGAGAAAAAGATATTTTTGTAGAATAGCATTATGATCAATAAGAAAATACTCTGGAACCATCCTTTTTCTTAGGAAATGAACCACACAGTAGAGGTGACTGATAAAACACAGTTAAAGGCCAAAAAACAAAACAAAACAAAACAAAACAAAACAAAACAAAACAAAACAAACAAACAAACAAAAAACCTAAATCAATATTTAACATCATGAGTAATTAAATGCCAACTTATTGACATAAAATCCAACATATTTTTATGCTACAGAAAGTCCTCAGCCATGACCAGAAGAATAAGGCTATAGGTGATAGACTAGAAAAGTCACTCATCTTGCACAAACTTTTGGAGTGAAATAGAAGAACTGAGAAGAAAAACTGCTTGCATACATTTGTGAGAATTTACACAAGGTGACCTGACGGATGCAGGACCATCTCTTTAGTTACTTCATTAGCTATGTATAGTTTTGCTTTATTGTTCTGGGATTCCTACACTCCTAAGTCAACATAGGTATGCACACAGAGCCACAAGTCTGTTGTGCTGACTCTGAATAATTGCTACATTGACCCGGTACCACAGAACTACAGAAAAAAAATT
>VZTR01023053.1:716265-748823 GCA_013400775.1 Chaetops frenatus | reverse complement strand
ACCCTGAACACTGCACCCTGCACCCCGCAATCCACACCCCGCAATCCAGCCCTGCACCCCGCAATCCACACCCTGCGACCGCCAATGTGCACCCTGCATGCCACGACCTGCGACCCTACGATCCGCACCCTGCCCCTCGCACACTCTGCCCCCCACCATGCACATCGCACTCCCACCCTGCACCCCACGCCGTGCAATCCACACCATGCACCCCGCACCCCGCACCCTGGTCCAGACCACGCAAACAAAGCTAGGTCAGAGCTGAATTAAGGGTGGGTGGAAGAGGGACACAGCCAGGAGGAGCCGGGGTGGGAAGCAAGGGACAGGGACAGGCTCCACAAGGATGGCCACCCATCCCAGTCCTGGGACTAACCAGGGGAGCAGGGTCTGCCCCAAAATGGGGCTTGGCCTGCCTGCAGAGGGGTGTGGGTGCACAGGAAAACACGCTCGCTTCCCCAGGGCTGGGTATATTTGGAGTGCATCCCAGCCAAGCTGCAGCCCCCCACAGTTGTTGCTCCCCTGCCTCAGCACTGCCTGGCCCTCACAGGAAACAGGGCACAAACCCTTGGTGCCATGTTGGAGACAAACGTCTCTGAGTGACAGCAATGCACTGGGTTCTGAGAGCTGGCAGGGCGGCAGGGCAGCACCCCAGCTGCCTATCCACCCCAGGGGCACTCCCAGGGGATAGGACCCCTTGGCCTTGCATGGATTAGGGTGCCTCCTGCCCTTGGCCGGGTTCCCTGCATGGGCTGGATGCAGCAGTGGGGTTTTGGGTTTCAATCAGTCCTCGTCCATCATTTCCCAGCAGGATCCCTTCTTCCTAGCAATGGGTGTGTGGCCTTGGGAGATGGACGTGGCAGCCTGTGAGTGCTGCATGGGGCCCAGGTGTTGGGTGCCAGCTGGACTCCCAGCTCCTGAGTCACCCGCACGGGCACCCTGTTAGTTGGAGACGCTGTCCGTGTTCTGAGGGCTGGAAACTGGTGGTCCTGTTGCCCCTGACCCTGTGACCTGTCGTGCCGAGAGCTCCTGACAGCTCTGGATTGATGGTCCCAGCCCCTAGCACCTGCCTCTCCCCACCACCAAATGGGAACAAGCACTGCCACTGCTTGGGCCCCTGCAAACAGACAGCTGGAGGGTCTCCATGTCAACCACAGCACAACACAGGGCCAGGCCCCCCTGGCCAGGCCCCCCCTAGGCCGGGACCAGGCTGAGAGCACCCAGCCCTCCAGCCCAGAGCTGGCACACATGTGCCAAAGGGACATGCATGCCAGGCAGCCGTCCCCACGCTCCTCCTGCCAGCATCACCCCTCTCTGCTGCTGGAACACAGCTCAGGGCTCTTGGATGGTTCCCAGGCTGTGCCTGAGGGACATCTGAGGACATTTAGAGCCCGTGGCTCCCCAGCTGGTGGATGCCCAGAGCGGATGGGTACCCAGTGGGTGCTCAGGGCGGATGGTTCCTGGGGTGTGTGTGTGCAGGAGCAGGGCGTGCCCGGGTCTGGGGTGTCAGAGAGGGAGTGAGTGGCAGGGCCGGGTGTGGCCTTCGTCTAGCCCTGCTGCTCTGAGCAAAGGGCAGTGCCTTGGCGTGCCACAGCTATTCCCGGCACAGCGGGACTTCCAGAAAAAGCTCCCGCTGGCTATATCCGGGTGGGCTCTGACTCACCCCTGGCTGGGTGCCAAGGGCTGCACTGCACCTGCCGTGGTTGCCCCCTACCCCATCACCGTGCTCCTGGGGAGACAGTGCTTCTGTCCCCATCCCACACTGCCCCATAGATCAGCCTGCGCAGCAGGGAGCCACAGGCAGCCCTTCCACAGGCACCAGCTCCTCCTCTGCATGCATGCACCCTGCTGCTGGGCCCCTGTGCGTGCCCAGGGGTGCCTGGTAGGGACAGGACCAGTGGGGACAGGGCACTGTGGCCCTTCCTATGTCCTCTGGCAGCCCAGGTGGGATTCTGGGCAGGCTTTGCTCCAGGAATTATTCCCTGCTGGCAGTAGGCTCTGGGGATGGGCAGGCAGTGCTTAGCCCTCTCTGCTGGAAGGGGTTAATGGAAAGATGGCCCGGGACAAAGACTGTAAACACAGCAGAGATCCAGGAAGTGCCACCCCCTTCTCCCACTGCCTGCCAGGCTGCCTGGACCCCTCCTTGCCAGTCCTGCCAGGATGAGCAAAGGGATGGCATCCATCGAGGCGGTCCCACGCATCCCGGCCCACGTGTCTGAGCATGGGAAAGTGAAATCACTGGCCAGGAATTGCTGGAGGCTGAGTGAACGGCCACCATGCCTTACGTGAGGCATCAGCGATGCAGCGGGCAGTGCTACCTCATCTCACTGGCACGGGTGATGCCATCGAGGCCTGCAGCATCCTTACGGACCACACAGCCACCCAGTCATCCCCACCTCCACATGGATCACCAGGGCAGCTGGGCATCCTCAGTATCTCCGCACCACTGGGGCAGATGAATGTCCCCATATGGACCATGAGGGCAGGTAGACACCCTTTAGCCTGCCCCTAGGCAGCAGGGATGGGGGAACATCCCCAGTATCCCCACGGATCACAGGGCCAGCTGTAGATAAGTGATGGGGCAGGTGTGTGCTTGAAGCATCCACAGGGACATGGAGGCAGCTGGTCTCCCCCATCACCCACATGACTCAGGGCAACAGCTCACCCCCAGCATCCTCGTGAAACACAGAGGCAACAATTCACCCAGAGAACATACCAAGACCCAGGAGGTGAGCATACACCTCCCAGCATCTATACAGGTTGCATTTGGACACCCCTGGCATCCATGCTTGCCATGGGGGCATCCAGGCACCCCCAGCATTCTTGTGCCACTCACAGACAGGACAATGTCCTCAGCATCCCCATCACCTGGGGACATGGGGGCGAGGACCAGGAGCAGATAGACAGTCAGTGCACCCCCTGGTCCTCAGGTCTGGAGTGGGCAAAGGCATGGGGACAGCTGGGATGAACAGAGTGGGGGAGGGCTGCAGACTTTATGGCACCCACCAGCTCCTGGGACCCCATCAAGGCTGGGCCTTGGTCCAGGCAGGGAAGGAGAGCCACCTCCTATTTAGACAATAGCACGCGCCCTGGATCCGTCAGCGCTGGGGAATGGGCCACACAGTCCTTCCCTCTTAGGGTAAAGGCGTCTGGGAGGCTCATGGCTGTAAAAGGAGCTGGATGAAGGAAGACAGCCAGGGGTCAGGAGGGAGGGGGATGGACGCCCTCGCTGCTTCATTCCCATTCCTCAACTCACCCTTGAGCTAAGGCCAGGCATAAGTGGGCATTGGGGTCCTGGTGGCAGGGCACAGGGACAAGGAGCACCCTGTCCCCACATCCTGTCTAGCTTCAAGCCCCAGGATGCCCACAGCCCAAGGAGGCTGTGCTGGGTTTAAATCCTGGGGGAACAGCAGGGAGGGAGGGCCAGGAAGGAGGGGCGGCTGCAGGATGCAGCTGGCTTTGCTCACAGGGATGTCATGACCAGAGGGAGTTGTTTGACATTCCAGCTCCAAACGCCTTCCCGGCAGCAGTCTCATCCAAGGTTTGATGGAAACTGGGACCAGGCCAGTGCGGGGGTTCAGGAGCCACTTCCCAGGCTCTGCTGGTCTGGGTCAGCCTGGCCTGGGATGGAGCTGTGGGGAGGCTGAACAGGGCTGGACAGGACAGGAGGCAGCCCTGCACTTCTGGCCTCTGCAGCCTCCTCACTTTCTGCAGCCTCTGGGTCTTTAGTTGACACAGAGTGTTTGGCATCTTGTCCCTGGGACGGGACTCAGGCAGGGTCTCTGGGTCCTGCACTTCACCCCTCCTTCCTGTCATGCTGGGTCCTCCAAGCAGGCGGGGATTTCCTAAGAGGCTTGTCCACCCTCTGCAAGCCGTGAGGCCCCTGCCTGCCCAGAGCCATTCCGGAAGGCTGTCACAACAACTAAGGAAAGGCCACTTCAAACAGTCTGCCCTAGAGCAGGGTCAGGAGGATGCTTCTGGTTAACCCCTCTGAGCTGCTTCCCCTCCAAACAGCAGTGCCCAAGAGTGCATTTCCCTTCCCTGGAGCACCCCAATCCTGCAACCCCCTGCTCTGTTGGGATGAGGATGGGAACGAGGGCTACCCAGGCCTGAGATGGGATTTGCATCAACCTACCTGAAACATCAGGGCAGGGTGCCAGGCACATCTGGACACAGTATCCCTGAGGAGCCCATCCTCCCCACACTCCCAGCTGGCACAGCAGTGGGGTGGGGTCATGGAGAGGGATGGCTGAAGCCTGTTCCCGGTGGTGTGCTGTCCCAGATGCCCTGAGTCCCCCTCATGGGGCACCCACCTGCCCCTCTGCACACCAGCTCAGGGCCAGCTTGCCAGCACTTGCAGCACAGGCAGGGCACACGTGCAGGGCTCTGGGATGTGCAGGGCATACTCGGAATGGGGCCAGAAGGAGGAAGGATGCTGTCTGTTTTTCCATCTACTCTCCCCCCACAAGCCCCCCTTTCTTCCATTCTCTCCCTGTGCTGGGATGAAACAACCCCATCTGGAAATACCTTCCCTTTTAAAGGCAGGCTCCTCCAGGCAGCTTGTACTCTCTGGGAAGATGCCACACCACTCTGCAACGGGATGGCTGGGAGAGGCTCCAGGGATGGGGGGCTTGGAGGAGCAGAAGGGATGCAGGGCATTGAGTGTGGCTGCCCACCTGCATGTCTGCGAGACCCAGACTTTAGCTGGCTCCCCAAGTGACATGGAGCAGGGAGGCAGGAAGGAGGAGCTCCTCCCAGAGCTGGGGCAGTTGAGAGAGCTTCCATGGCCGAGCTCGAGCCTTTCCCTGATGCTGATGCTGCCATGGGTGAGCCATGGCATTTCTTGACTTCTGTGTTACAGCCAGGACAGGAGGCTGGGAGGTGCAGGGCCAGGCAGGGCTGGGTGCTGTCCTGCTGCTGAGTCACCCTGTGCCCAGTGGCACAGCGGTCCCCTGCACCAGGGCCTTCAGGGACAAAAGCACTGGGGCTGAGCCAGCTGACGTCAGCCAAAACAGCCCAGCTTGGACAGAGCTGGGGGTCACCAGGTGTGCTGGGGAGTCTGGGGAGGAGGGAGTTCTGCCCAGGCAAGGGGAACCCTCATGAGGGGTACCCCCAAGCACAGCTGCCCTCCCTCAGGATGTCCTTTTTAGCTGTCAAGGGTTTCTGCAAGGCCCTGAGGGTCCCTGAACTGGCCCACTGCTTGTCCAGGAAGCTGTAGTGGGAGTTTTTGGATGGACCCAGAAATTCCCCATTTTGGGAGTTTCTGGGGAGCTGGGCTGGGCTTTCTGATCCCCAGTGTACTTCCTGGTCAAGGGGGAGACTGAGGAGACAGGACAGAGCCTGTGGGCCCCAGGATAACCAGTGGACCTCGTTCTGTTCCTAGGGTGATGGGGATCAGAGAGGGGCTGCTCCAGGCAGGGTTGCCATCATCCAGATGTGCTCTCCAGACACCCAGAGCAAGAAGGGTTAACAGAGTGCCTCCCCCACTATAAATACCACGTATGTCTGTCCCACACCCCACGAGTATGAGCTGGGAAGGCTATTTTGGTTGAGTGCCTGCTGCTTTGGGAATGTGCCGGAGCGAGGACAGGGGCTGACGTCACCGTCACTGGGGCTCGGACCCAGCACCTGCTCGGGGTCACTCAGCAGCACTCCGAAAGCACCCAGACCCTGCCCAGTGCTCAGCCCCCCATGTCAGAGAGAGAGTTTGGGTGGCGGATCAGTACAAGCACACTCTGGGCAGCACACCAACCCCTCTCCGGGACCCTTGCTTGCTCACTTTCTGGATGGGGGGGCGCTGGAGCCCGGCCCCACATGGAGAACTGAGCCTGGTACCCTTGCCAGGGTGGGGGTCAGGGCATCTCCAGCGGCCGTTTGGGGTGCTTAAGACCAATTTGGGGACCACGGCTGCCTGGCATGGGGTTTGGCTCAAGGGGGTCAAGTGGTGTTTTGAAGGTTCCCTTCTTTCCCTCCATGGCGTTAGCCTAGGCTTCCCGTCTGTCTGTCCGGGCCCTCTGTGGGTGGCACTGCACCCTGATAGGGGGTTCACCACCAGCCCGCCCCACTTCCTCCCCTCGCACCCCCAGGGACGGGGCAGAGCAGTGGGGGGCCGGTGTCGAGGCCTCACCAGGGCACTCTGGGAGTGCCTTGTCTGCCGGGGGGTGCGGGCAGGTGAGGGGCAGTGGGCGGGGGCTGCCGGCCGTCTCCCCCGCGGCAGCATCCCCCAGCTGCCCGGCAGCAGGAGGGGCGGGTGATGTCAGCAGGATACAAATAGCGGCGCGCGGTCCCCTCCCGACGCCTCTCCGAGCTGTGCCGGCCGCTCGCCAGCCCTCTGCCTGCTCCCTGCTCCGGCCTCGCCTCCCCACGCCGCCACCATGAGCCAGTCCTACTCCTCCAGCCAGCGGGTCTCTTCCTACCGCCGCACCTTTGGCGGCTCCCCGGTCTTCTCTCGAGCCTCCTTCGGCGGCAAGGGCAGCAGCGGCAGCTCCGTCACCTCCCGCGTCTACCAGGTGTCCCGCACCTCGGCCGTCCCCAGCGTGTCCACCTTCCGCACCACCCGCGTGACGCCCCTGCGCTCCTACCAAAGTGCCTACCAGGGTGCTGGAGAGCTGCTGGACTTCAGCCTGGCTGATGCCATGAACCAGGAGTTCCTCCAGACCCGCACCAACGAGAAGGTGGAGCTGCAGGAGCTCAATGACCGTTTCGCCAACTACATCGAGAAGGTGCGCTTCTTGGAGCAGCAGAATGCCCTCATGGTGGCCGAAGTGAACCGCCTGCGGGGCAAGGAGCCCACCCGCGTGGCCGAGATGTACGAGGAGGAGCTGCGGGAGCTCCGGCGCCAGGTGGACCTGCTCACCAACCAGCGGGCTCGTGTGGAGGTTGAGCGCGACAACCTGCTCGACGACCTGCAGAAGCTCAAGCAGAAGTGAGTGGGGGGGGGGGGCCTGGAGGGTCCCTGTGGGCATCCATCCATGTATCTCCATCCCTAGGGGTGGGTGGGGGGCAGAGGTCGCCCTGGCAGCCCTGCAGGTGCTTGCTGCTGTCCTCGTGCCTCGTGCTCAGAACCCATCATGACCCCAGTACTCTGTCCTCCTTGACCACTTTCTGGTTGCCCAGGCAGCACCCAGAGGGTAGAGTGGCTTCCACAGCAGGGATGTCCCCTATGCCCTCCCTTGCAGTGGGGCTGAGGTCGGGCTGTAACATCACAGCACACCCAGAGCTGGGAGATCGAAGTGCACCTCACCCCAGGGTCCCCATCTCTGCTCATACCAGGGAGGGCTGCTGGGCCCATGGGTGAGCTGAGCTCTGTGGGATAGATGGACAGACAGATGCACAAGTGAGGCAGAAGCAAGGGCACAGATAACCCAGGGAGGGTGCTCCATCAGCTCTGGACATGAAGGAGGGAGAGGAAGAAGCAGCTGCACTTCTGCAGGCCAGGGATGCTCCAGGCCTGTTGTGAGTGTCCGTGGTGCCCTGTGAGAAGTGGGAGACCCCAGGGATGCTGTGGACCTGGCTGGTGCTGAGAAAGAGAGTGGGGATTATCCACAAGGGTGGCCAGGCTGAGGGAACCCCCAGGGCTGATCAGCGTGGGGAACCTGGCAGTAGGGGCAGATACTCGAGGGGAGCTCCATGTTCTGCCAATGGTCTGCACCTTCCCTCCCGGACGCTGTGCTCTGGGCATACAATTCCCTGGGGGTGACACAGCCTGCTGCCTCCTTCTGTAACCCCAGCCACCACCACAGACTGCCAGTGCTAGGGTCCTCCCTGATGCTGGGGAGCTGGGGGTGGTGGCATGAAGGAGCTCTCAGTGACAGGGGAGGAGCAGGGCCCAGAACAAACGGGTGTTGGGTTTCTGCCGCCCCATGTGCCAGCACCACCTGGGCGCCTCCATCTCCTCCCCGCTGCCTTTCCACTGACATGCAGCCTGAGGTACCATCCCCTTCCCTGACACAAGCCTGGATTTCCAGCCCTGACCTGAGCCTCCCCCACAGCAGTCTCCACTTCACACCCCATCCCGCCGCATTGCTGAGACCTGTCTGTGCTCCTGCTCTCCCTGGGATAGCTGAGCTGGTGGCCATCTCTTGGACCCCCTGTGCCAGATCCTGCACCCTGTCCCCCCAGCTGCTGGTCACTCTCCCCTATAAGGGCCGGGGCAGTGCGCGTGGCACTGAGCTGACCTCATGTCTTTGTGATCTCCCCGGCGTTGACTATAATAGGGAATGGGAGGAAGAGCCCCTGGCCCCCTGCCAGTCCTCTGCTGCCTGCCGGGAACACAGGACAATCTGTTTTCTTCCTACCGAGCCATGCTGGGCTTAAGGACAGCTCGGGGGAACATCACCACGGAGGGACGGAGCTTCCTCCAGACCCCCCTAGCCTCCCTTCTCTGCCTACAGGCTGCAAGAGGAGATCCAGCTGAAGGAGGAGGCTGAGAACAACCTCGCTGCATTCAGAGCTGTGAGTACCTGTCCCCTTAGTGTGGCGTGGGAACCCCACCTTCCTTCCCAGCCCCATCTCCCCCCAGCAGCCTGGCCCCAGCACCAGGGCATGGTCCTGGACACAGCTTTGCACCTCCCAGCCCTCGTGCTCTCCCTGCGACTCCCCACTACCCCTCATCCTGTGTCCCTCCCAGGATGTGGATGCAGCCACACTGGCACGCATCGACCTGGAAAGACGTATCGAGTCCCTGCAGGAGGAGATCGCCTTCCTCAAGAAGGTGCACGAAGAGGTAGGTCAGAAGTGGCCCCCTTTTCCAATGGCACTCACAGGGCAGGGAAAATGGAGTGGGTGCCCTGAGATGTCACCTTGCCCACGCAGGAAATCCGGGAGCTGCAGGCACAGCTGCAGGAGCAGCACATCCAGGTGGAGATGGACATCTCCAAGCCTGATTTGACAGCTGCGCTGCGGGACATCCGTGCTCAGTATGAGAGCATTGCTGCCAAGAACATCGCCGAGGCTGAGGAGTGGTACAAGTCCAAGGTGCGGGAGGCAGCGGGCCCCGGGCTGGCCCTGGCTCAGCAGGTTCCATCTGGGTGGCCGTGCCCACTGACCCTGGTCTCTCTGCAGGTGTCTGACCTGACGCAGGCAGCCAACAAGAACAACGATGCGCTAAGACAGGCCAAACAGGAGATGCTGGAGTACCGGCACCAGATCCAGTCCTACACCTGCGAGATTGATGCCCTCAAGGGCACGGTGAGCTAAGCCAGCGTTGGGAAGATCCCCAGCTTCCCTGCAGGAACTGCTGCTCAGGGACCTCTGGGACATCTCTGGGGTGGGGGCTCTTCCCAGCTCTCTAAGTTGCTGCTGTGGGGGGGCCTTGTGCCCCACATTTGGGCTGCACCTCCCCCAGCAGTAGCCTGGGCTCCTGCAAAGGGTTTTGGCAGAGTCAAAGTGCAGATTGTAAAATGTGACCCAGCCTGGGAGGCTCCAGGCAGGCGGGCACAGGGCTCGGGGTGTCTGGTTGCAGGCTGGCAAGGTGGTTGCAAACAAACAGGGCACAACAGTCCCATTCTGGCACAGTCATGGTCACAGGAGTCAGCCAACAGCCACCAGTGCCACCCCCAGGCAGCCATCCAGTGCTCCTGCAGCTCTCTGTGACCTGCTGCTGGGGTAGGATGGCTTTGCTGGAGGGCCTGGGCACCAGGGTGCTGAGGTTGCCCGGTACGTGCCCAGCTTGCCCCTGTGAGACCCTGCTGCCCAGTTCAGGGCAGGTGGAGGGTGACAATCACCCATCATGGTCCCGCATCAGCTGGACCCAGCCCAGGGCTGGCCACGCCTCTCCCCAGGGCACTCTGGCATCCCCAATTCCCACCCCAGGTGCTCTTCCAGGTTCCCCCTCTCACTGATCACCCCTGTCTCTCCAGAACGACTCGCTGATGCGCCAGATGCGGGAGATGGAGGAGCGCTTTGCAGGGGAGGCCGGTGGCTACCAGGACACCATTGCCCGCCTGGAGGAGGAGATCCGGCACCTGAAGGATGAGATGGCCCGGCACCTGCGGGAGTACCAGGACCTGCTCAACGTCAAGATGGCCCTGGATGTGGAGATCGCCACATACCGCAAGCTGCTGGAGGGCGAGGAGAACCGGTGAGTGGAAGGGGGGCAGGAGAAGCTGGGAGGACCAGCGTGGTCAGCGCTATTTTGGGGGTTCAGCTTTGTGAGGACACACCTGAGGGCTAGGGCTGGCTGGCGCTAAGCTTTCCCTTCTGTGTTCCCACAGGATCAGCATCCCCATGCACCAGACCTTCGCCTCTGCACTCAATTTCCGAGGTGAGCATCACTCCATGAGGAGGGGAACCTGGGACAAGCCCCCCGAGTTCCCCACTTCTGGGACAAATGTCCCTCCTGGGGGGTTGCAGCCAGGCTGGCAGGTGGGGGACACACAGGTGCCACACAGAGCCCCTGGTGTGGGGGCACTTGTTTGGATGTTGCTGTGAGCTGAGGGGGGTTTAAACCAAGGCTGCTGAAGTTCCTCAGTGACCCCAGCCCCACTGCTGTGTCTCCATGCCACATGTCCCTGAGGTCCCATCCCCTGTGTCTTCCCCCTGCAGAGACCAGCCCAGAGCAGCGGGGCTCCGAGGTGCACACCAAAAAGACCGTGATGATCAAAACCATCGAAACCCGTGATGGGGAGGTGAGCTCAGGGTGGTTGGGAGGCAGGGAACCGAGGACAGCATCTGTTCCCACACCCGGGGCTCTGGTGTGGCACGGCACGGCGTCTCACGGTGCCTCTCTCCCGCAGGTGGTGAGTGAGGCAACTCAGCAGCAGCATGAAGTGCTGTAGAGGGGGCTGCTCCAGCAGCCCACTGGCACCTTCTGTCCCTGCCTCCGTCCCTCCGCCATGCCCCCCCTCCTGCCCCCCACCTCGCCTCTCGGCGCTCCCCCGGCACTGCCTGAGGAGTCTCCCCCATGCAGCTGCCTCTGGGCCCCCCACACCCCCTGGGCTCTCTCCTCCGGCTTCTAAAGGCTCGCTCTGCTTTTGCAGCTTCGCAGCGGCAACGCCAGCGTCAGGATCAGGCCAGGGCCGGGGGGCGGCAGGAGGGAGGGATGGGACAGGTGGGAGGGGCTGGGGGGAGCAGGTGGTGGCCTGGGCCAGCTCCATGGAGAGCCGGACGGTCCCAGCAGCGGGTTCTGGATCCCCCCACAGGCCCCTTCCCTCGCTGGGCACAGGCTTGGGGTTCATCCCACACCAGTGGGACTCACCCCCTTCCACCAGCACCGCCGGCACCCCTGGAGCTGGCACTTCTCCAGGTGCATGGTGGCGATGCTAGGGGTGGGGAAAAGCTAGGCATGGTCTGGGCTGAGCCCCCTATTCTCTGCCCAGCTCAGGGCAAGGGGGCCCCCAGCCTTCGTGTCCCCCCAGCCCAGGGCCCTCGGGCCCTTCGCTCCCCCCGGCCCAAGAGGCAGTCCCGTGGGGCAGAGGAGGGCAGTGCCCGCCCCTCCCGTGGTGGGGACCCCCAGCAGCAGGAGGCTGCACGGGGCCAGGCTCATGAGCCGAGAGGGTACCTGTAGGTGGACACAGGAGAGAGGAGGAGTGAGTGAATGGGAGAGAGGGGGGAGAGAATGAGAGCAGCTGGAGAGAGGCCCGGGGGGCCAGGGCAGGCATCCCCAACCCTCGCCCCAATGCACCCCCACCCCACCACGTGTATGAGACTCTTCAGGCGGCTGAAATAAACAGCGGAGCATCACTCTGTCGTCTCAGTGCATCTCTGGGGCAGAGAGGGGATGGGGTGGTGGGGAGGAAGCACCTGGTGGGGGCATCACAAGGGCCAGGTGGATGGATGAGCCAGCAACTCCTTTGGCTCTCTCCTCCCTAGGCTGCTGGGCCCCCAAAAGGTGTGTGTTCCTCACACTGAAGGTTCTCAAGCATTTTGCTTCCTGAGGTGGTGGGTTTCACAGTTGCACTGGGTGGGAAAGTCCTGCTGGGACAGGAACAGTGACAGCTAAAGCCTTGAGCAGGTTTGAAGGGGCTCTGGGTTATGGTGCTGTATCTCCCACACACACCAAGCCTCACATACCATGTCCCAGTGGCTCTCAGCTCCACACTCACCTCCTTTTTAACCCCACATGGGACCTGCCCAAATCCACACCTGCCTGGGACTTTTTCAAGCCCCTACAAGTGTCACCAACCTCCAAGCAAAGCCATCCTCATCCTTAAGTGACCTCCCCTGCACCCTGTGAGCATGAGAGACACCACCCTATGCTTGCACCACAGACTCAACCTCCAGCCTCAACCTGCCAACACCATATTCCCTCTTCCTCCCAACACACATGCCCCACTCCCTGTGGCCAGGTTGTGGGCGTCTTGGCTTCAGCTCCTTTGTCCCAGCAATGGGGGATGCTGCCGTGGAACCCCGAGCTGAGCATTCCACCTGGGAGAGCAATTCAGAGTTGCTCTGCCCTGGGAGATGTTGGAGGGTCCACAAAACTGCCAGGCAGCAGATGCCAGAGAGGGCAGTGGGCTTGGCAGGGTGTGATGTTTCAGGCACAAAGGCATGTGCTAGTGCCAGCAGTGGGGAGCGGGCTGGGGGTGTCCCTGATGGGATGGAGAGGCCAGCATGGCAAACTCCAGCTGGGAGGTGTTGCATCTCAAGGGATATCTCCAGCAGATGGCCCTGTGGCATCGAGGACAGTCTGCAGGTTGCCTTGGGTTGGGGTGACACCTCCGTCCCTGCCGGCCCAGGCTGGCTGTGCCAGAGCTCAGCCCCTGGAGGCAGGCTGGGGACGAAGCATTCCTTTGCCTGCAGGGCAGGGAAGAGGCCCCCACGCCTCCTCTGGTTCTGCCTCAGCCACTCTGCAGCCAGGCTCTGGGTTTAGCAGGACATCCCACTCCAGTGTGCCCCAGCCATCCAAGCTGGGAAATCCTGGGATTTTCTCCTTGCTGGTGATGCTCCACTGACGCTGGCACCCTTAGGCTGATGGCAATGGGCCGTGCCAAAGCCGTAGGGGCTGGTCTGCAGCTGGGAAGCACCGTGTCGTGTCGCTGGCGTCCTGCTCACGCAGATTTACAGCCCCTGGCGAGGGCCGCTGGGGCCAGGTGCCGAGGCACTGCCATTGCTCCAGGAGCTTGGGGAAGCCCTGCCTTGCCCAGGGATGGCCAGGCAGCATCTGGCACAGGCCATCCGCGACTGCTCGCTGCCTGGAGCCCCGCGTGTGGCAGCTCTCACGGGTTGTCCCCAAGCCGAACAGCTCCAGCAGGGCTGGCCGGGTCCCACACTGCCCAGGGCAGCGAGGCAGGGGCTCAGTAAGGGAAATGGAGTCTTGATGTGCTTGCAGCCTTCTGGGCAGGGAGGATTTGTGGTGATCGGGGATGCTGGGATCCCCACCTCTGGGGAATGGTCCAGCCCTTCCGTGGGAATGGAGCGAAGGGGCCCTGAAGGGCTGGCTCCTGCGCGGGGTCTTGCGTTGCAGGAAGCATTGACAGTGTCCTTTCCCTCCACATGCCGTCAGGGTCTCTCTCTGCCCTGATCCAATGACACTGCCGGAGAAGGGGAAGCGGGGGAGGAAGGCTGGGTCCCCCCCGAGCCTCTCAGCTAATATGGAAAGGTGCTGGCCCTTTTCTATCTTTGCAAGTGGAGCTGGGCTGCAGGGACGGGGCAGCAGGCGCAGAGAGGGAGAGCCCAGCCAAGGAATGTGACATATCAGAGGCAGCTGCCACTTCAGGAGAGGGGGCAGAGGGAGCGCAGCTCGCCGGGGGCTGCGCGGGACGGGACGGGACGGGACGGGTGAGGGAGGGGACGCCACGGCCCCAGCACGGGGACGGCTGAGAGAGCGGGCAGCACCCGCGGGACTCGCACCCAGGCCGGCGGGGAGCAGGTGCCGAGGCGCTGGGCGGGCGTGGGGCTGCAGCAGAGCATGGGGTGTGAGTGCCACACTGCACCGGGCGCTTGGTGAGTGGCGGCTGGGTGAGCAGGAGCCCGAGCCCCAGCCTGAACACAGCCCCTTGCGTGCCCACAGTGCTGCGGCAACCTTTGGGGCTGCAGCCTGTCGGGGGAGGCACCGAACCGGACGGCATTTGGACTGGGGGGTCGCCACTGCCCCAGCGCCCCAGTCAGGCACCCAGCACCCCCAGACTGCAGGCAGGGGGAGAGGAAGGGCACAGCGTGCCTGTTTGGGGTGACAGGGGTGGCGGGGTGTGGTGGGGGAGCTACAGACCATGCACCGAGCACAGGGACGCAGCGGCACGAGTAGGGCTGGTGGGGAGCCTCGGGCAGCCCCGCCGAGCCCTGGCATCCCCCCGAAGCGCGCCAAGGTCACAGCAGAACCGGGGCCGCCCGAGGAGGGCTCAGCCCGCCTGGCAGCACCGTGTTTTGTGAGGAAACTGAAGAATGCAGCGATCGGCACCGGCTGTGACATCCGGCTGCGAGTGGTGGTGACGGGCAACCCCCGGCCCAGCCTCCGCTGGTACCGAAACGAGGAGCAGCTGGCCCAGGGTAGGGAGGAGTATGGCACCCTCTGGATCCGGGACAGCAAGAAGGAGGATGCCGGTGTGTACACATGCGTCGCCGAGAATGAGCAGGGAGAGGCCATGACCAGTGCTGTGTTGGCCATCATTGACATGGAAGGTAAGGGTGACGTGGCCACCGGCACGGCCGTGCTGGCACAGAGCTTGGCACGGGTTTGCCGAGGGTGGCAGCAGTGCTTTGCAGGCCCTTGATGCAGTGCGTGCCCTGGGGCCAGAGAGGGCTGCTGAGCTTTGCTGTGCCCACCCTGCTGCAGGCTGGGGTGCTCGGTGCCGGCAGCACTGGGGTGGCTCTCCAGCCTGGAGCGAGCATGTGGCTGCAGTACCTGCTGCCAGGCCAGGCTGGGTGCCAGGACTGGGCACAGAGGTTTTGGGAGCATGTGATGCCAAGCCTGCTTGGGGCAGGAGGAGAGAGAGAGATAGAGACAGAGATGGGGACTGGGCACATGGTGCTGGTGGTACCATGCACCAAAGCCACCAACACGGTCCTCAGGACCCCCCACCAGCTGTCCACGGGCATAACTCCCGTGGGATCACCACCACAGCTTTACCAGGCGCTGGAAATGCACCGGGCGAACTGGAGCCCCAGTGGGGCTAGGAGGAGGAGCCTAACATGTGAGAGGCGGGGCTGACAAGTAGCCTGCGGTGGGTGAGACTTGGTAGTTAATTAACCAAGGCAAATTAACAAGCATTTGCTCATCACTGTGGCAGCCCCTCTGCTCATCACCGTCACCCCTGCGTGCAGCAGTCAGAGAGGGAGTGAGTGGGGACTGCTGCCCTTGCATGGGTGGGCTTCATCCTGCAGGTCTGGGGCTCAGCCCCCTCTGCCCCATTATCATGGAATCATGCAATTGTAGAATCATAGCATTATTTATGTTGGAAAAGACCTCCAAGATCATCAATCCAACCCTTAATCCAGCAGGGCCAAGTCTACCTTTAAACCAAGTCCCTAAGTGCCACATACGCAAGTCTTCTGAATATCTCCAAGGATGGTGACTCCACCACTTTCCTGGGCATTCTGTTCCAGTACTTGACAACCCTTTTGGGGTCAAACAAATTCTTGCTCATGGAGGATGGATGCCGCCTCCCTAGGACACTGAAGGCCTGAGTGTTGGGGAGTGTGGAGGTGGGTGGCACCGCTCTGAGATGTGCTGTCTGCACGGGGACAGTGAGGATGGGGAGTGAGGGGAGCAACACTGAGTCCTGAGGCTCCAGGGAAGGAGCTGCACCTGGGACTCTGCAGCACAGGAGGCACACCAGAGGTGCTGCACCTTGAGCAGGGGACTGGATGACAGTGGCAGGTCAGAAGGAGCCTTCACAAGGCTGAAATGCAGCACTGGGACCCTTGCTCTCTGTGAGGCAGGAGTCTGGAGAAGTGGTGTTTGGAGGATAGAGGAAGGTTTATGTGCAGGCCAGGAGCCTGGTGGGGTATCAGGAGGAGCAGAGAAGTGTGCAGCAGGGGTTCTGCCCTGCAGTGAGTCTGTGTGGAGTTACTGGCATCACACCTTTGGGGACCGTGGCGCGGTGCAGTTGGATATGGGGTGAAGTGTGTGCAAAACAGACATGCTGTGTCTCAGGGGAGGGGCAGCCTGTCATGGGTGGGCAGCAGGGGGCTCACCCTGTTTTCATGGCCTGGTGTGCAGCTGCACCTCTCCATGGCCACACCAGCCTGGGCCCCACTGCTGCTGCCCAGCAGCACGGCCCAGCCTGATTTCCCCAGGTGCCCGTTCCCGTTGTGCTGACGCACTCTTCCCTGCTCCCAATTCCCAGCCGCCGGCCCTCACCACCGCCTTTCTGGGGCAGCCAGGATTGCCTAACGTGCAGTGTGAATGTCACCCTGCCTTGGGCACTCCTCCCAGCCGGCTCTTGGCCATGGATGCACCACCATTGAGCAAACAGCCACCCAAAAAGGCCTCCCTGGGCCAGAGACACCTCTGGAGCCGTGCAGGCTCTGGGGCACGGGGTTGAGCGAGGAGCAGGCAAGTCCCCGGTGTGGCTTTGTCCCTGTGCCAGCACAGAACTGTCGTTGTGGTGTGCTGTGGCAGCGCCAAGAGAGTGCCACATCCCGCCAGGTGCTGGACAGGTCTCCAGGGATCACGGAAGTTTCACTCATAGCTCTGCCATCCTTGTACTGGGAAGGGACACCCCCTCCTTGTTCCCTGGGGCATTTTCTGAGCTAGGTTATCATCCACTTATAGGGCAAAAAGTATATGTGCAGGATATCCCCAAGCAGGATAAAATCTTTCTCTGGACTTGGGGTCCCAGGCCCCTGTGTCTGGAAGTGTTGAAATGCCCTTGCTCCATTGGAATGATCAGGTCTTTCTCTGGACTTGGGGTCCCGGTCCTCTGTGTCTGGAAATGTTGTGGTGTCCTTGCTCCATCTGCCTCTGACAGGTAGTGGTCTCTGGTGGGCATGGAGCCCCTTTTCTCCCTGGTGCACTGCCAGGCAGAAGATCTCTTTGAGGCCAGCACTGGCTCTCCCCAAGGTGGCTCAGGTCCCTGCTGGTGGCCTGCGGGGGCTCCATGCTGCCCTTCTCTGTACTCAGCCTGGGAAGCTCCTCCTGCACCAGCTCAGCAGTCCCCCTTGCTCACACAAGCCCGATTTAGCTCCTCTAATCTCTTGCCCTGAATCTGTCGCTCCACCCCACTAATGATTTTCTCCTGTTCTTCTCCCAGGTTCCCTGAGTGTGTCAGTGCTCACTGTGGGGAGTGGGGAGAGCATGCGTGGGGCTGGCCAGGCAGCCAAGTGCAGGGTCTACCAGGGGCACGCCATCCCCACTGTCCCATGCTGTCCCCGCTGTTCCCCAGTGCACTGCCCCTCTCCTGCTGCAGGTTCTCCCTCAGGCCCCAGCTCCATAGGTGCAGGTGGAGTGCATTGACCATTCTCACACCAGCACCAGGCTGGTCCAGGGGCTTCCCAGGTCCACCCAGGGAACCTCCAGATCCTTCCAGCCAGCCCTGGTCCCTACCATAGCTCCGTTGCCCCTGGACTTGCTAAAGCCTTTATTACCTCTCAGCTGCATCTCCTGAATTTTTTCCCTCTGAACTGGATTAAATCACCTCTTAAGAACCCGAGTTAATCTCCTTTTAGAGCCCAGCCCTCCTTCACAGTGCCAGCACTGCCTGATCCTCCCCACCCAGGCTGCCTCTCATTTCAAGGTTGGATGTGTCCATCTTGGGCTCCCAGTGCAGGGTCTTGCTCCATTCGCCTCCACCTGCACTCAGCAATCAAACGGTCTTGGAACCTTTCCTCTGCCCAGGAAATAGCCTCCACCTGCCTGGATCTAGGGGCAGAAAAGGGGGCAGAAACTTCCTCTGTGTGGTGGCCCTGCACAGATCCTTCTTGTGCAAGGAGTTACAGAGGGGCGAGGTGGGCATAATTTTTCAGCTGATTGTGCATGGCAAAGGCAGTGGAGTCCACTGGGGATAGCTGTGCTGACACTGTCCCTGGTGGCTCAGCATCCCTGGCCGTTTATCTCAGTGCCTAATTTTAGTCCCATGATTTGCAGCACCGTGCCCATGTTTAATGCCAGCTGCCCCAGAGTGGCTCCCACCTCTGCCCCCATCCACCTGGGCAGGGGGCTGGTGTGGTGGCCATGTGTGCCAGGTTCCCATCCCAGGGTCTGTCGGAGAGAGACTTCTGCTGCCAGTGAGTGGGGTGGTGAGTGCAGCTGTCCAGTCAGTCACCTCCACCCCTGCCCTCTTGCCTGCTGCTGGAGGGTTATTTTTGCTGAGGAATGTGCCATCCCCTCGGATTCTGGCAGGCTGCAGGGCTTGTGTTACAGGCAAGAGGCCGAAACCCAGGCCTGCAGTTGGGTAAATATAGCACCAGTATTCAGGACTGCATGAGGGGACGACAGCCTCTTCCTCCTTCCAGGGCTGCCCAGCACTCCCAGTGCCCTCCCTGCCTCCTGACACAGGTTGCTGGCTTGTGCCCCGGCATGGTAGCGCTGGGAATGGGGCTGGTTGCTTCCACCCTGCTGCCTGCACTCCTGCCTGCTTTCCCCCACAGCATGCAGCCCCTCACCCCAGCTAGGGGTCACGCCAGAGGTTGGCAGGGCAGGGATGTAATGCCCTGTGCCATCCCATGCCCAGACACCCAGAGCCAAGGTCACATTGCTGTTTTACATCCCTGTGTTCTCCACCTGCAGTGAGCACTGTGTGCTCAGGCGTCCTTCTTGTGGCAGCAAGGGAGGAGAAGCTGAAGAGGGCACTGGTGTGTCCCAGCCCCTGAGAGAGGGGGGGACAGCACAGCGCTGCTCCTCCACAGGATCAGAAAGATGCTGTGGCGCTGCCCTGCTCGGCAACGAGGGACATTCTGCTTGCTGTATTTATTTTCCCTGGGGACAGAGCTACGCAAGGTCCCCACCTACCCAGGCTCCCAGCACATCCCCACCTCCCGCCGACCATCCCCAGCAGCTCCAGGAGGTGCAAACGCATGAAAGATTCATGCCCAGACCTCCTCCTACTCGAGACGCCGCATGCACACACCGCCATCAATTATTCAGCACTGGGACAAGGGGGCTGCTGGCTGGGAACAGGGGCAGGGGGCTGGTGCCAGGCCAGAGCTGTGGTACCAGGTCAGGAGCTGTGCAGAGCAGCCAGGAGGCCCAGCAAAGTGTGGAGGCCTGTGGTTCCTGGAAGAGCAGAGTTAATGCTGCATTTTGAGCAATTGTTCGCTGTCTGCTTTGCTTGGGGCCGATGTGTGTCCAGCAGGCAAAGCTGGAGCTGGGTGGCAGCGGGGCCACCTGCTCCAGGTCTGCTTCTTGTCCATGCCACAGCTGCACTGGCCACCACTCCCTGTCCTGGGACCCTGACCTGCAGAGGAGCAGGGCATTGTCAGGGCTGCCCCTGGGCTGGGGCAGGGCAGAGGGGCTGCCTTAGTTCCAGGTGACCGTCACCTTCTGCAGTGACTTCGGCTTTGCCCTGGTCAGGGAATTTGCAGGTGCTGCTACCACTGGAAAGGACTTTTGGTCCCTGCAGCAGGCACAGCCTCTCGGAAGAGACCCAGCTGTTCCCAGGGGTGCAGCATCTCTGGGACAGCCCCGAGTCACTCCAGAACATTTTGCTGAGGGATGGCTACAGAGTGACAGTTGCAGGGAAGAGCTGTGTGCCCAGCCAGCCAGGAGCTGTGGCCAATGGGCAGCAGATGTAGGATAGCTGGGGGACAAATACAAGTGACTGTTTTTCAGCTGGACAGTGGTGATCCTCCCTGGGGCCAGCCCTGGGGCTGTCCTTGTGGGTGCTTTGGTGACAGCACCCTTGCCCTGGCACCACTATGTGACAAGTCCAAACCTTGGTGCTTCTTCCCAGTATCCCTGACGAGTCTTTTAATCCCACTTGAGTGTGAAAAGAAGGCACAGGCTGTGTGTCTGCAGCAGGACCACAGGCATGCACAGACAGGGTGAGACTACCTGGCAGGGAAGCCCTGGGTGCAGGTACCCTGACAGATAAGCCCCACAGTTCACCTCTTTACCCAGCTCTGGTTCAAGGGTACCCATCTCTGTCCCCACCCAGGGCTGGGCAAGGGCAGCAGAGACCTCTGCCTCTGACAGGAGATTCCCTTAATGCCAGCTGTAGCATTTGTAGGACTTGTCTGACGTGCGGGGTCTCCACGGAAACCCCGCAGCATCACTCGAATTGTGGGACTGACAGAAATGTTGTATAAACAGCTCCTTTTGTACTGGGTAATTTGCAAGTTATTATGGAGCCATGAAAAGCCTCACGTTTGGAGTCATGAGCTGGGAGGGGAAGCAGAGCAAAGCTACCAGAGCTGCCAAGTATCATGGGGAGCGTGATGCCTTTGAGCAGCTCCTTGTGGAGCAGCTGGCTCCCCAGGGGACAGGTGAGCAGCATGGGGAAAAACGCTGGGTGGGGAGGCCTCCAGCAGTGTTCCCATGCATGCTCTGCAGTGGGAGGGGGCAGCTCAAACAGACGGTGAGGTCGGGACCTTGGCAGCCTCTCCAAGGGCCTGGAAAGAGGGCTGATGGATACTGCAGGGCTTGGTGAGTTGATGAGGCAAGGTATCCAGAGCTATGGGGCACCAACAGCTGTGTCTGGCATGGCAGGCAGGTCAGGCAGGACCTGCTGAGGCTGTGGGGCTGGGACTGCCCCTCTGGCTTATTTGCAGCATCACCCAGAAAAGCAGGACAGGCCATTGGGGCTGGGGATGGTCAGCTGGGGAAGGTGTACCAGGGTTGTGCCAGCACCCCAGGAGCACTTATAGGTCTTACTGTCCCTGACCAGCCTCACTGAGGGCTCCCATCCACAGCTTCTGTCCACGTCCCTGGAGCCCCATTACAGCTCAGTCCTGGGCACAGAGTCCTGAGCTGTGCCGTGGGTCCCCACCCCAGCACGAATGGAGGTCTCGTGGGTGTCATGCCACATGGACAGGGACTGTAACCTACCTTCCCAGGTCAAGCTTGTCTCCCCATCAGCCACAAAGCAGTGCTGCTACCCCAGGGCTGAGCAGTCTGGCCCTGCAAACCCATGTGGGTCCTGAGGCACCTGGGGGACAGGGTACAAGGTTTGCCTTGGCACCAGCACTGGGACTGCAGGCTGTGTGGTTTGGCAGGGGGATTGGTGTGAAGGGCTGTGCCCATATTAGCTCCTGTCCATTTACAGCTGTGCTGTGACCCACACCCATGTCTTGGTAAGGGGATCTGTCTGCATTGCCAGTGACTGGAGGATGTGGGAGACTGAGCAGAGGATGGCAGAGTGATGGTGAGCCTGTATCTTGGCTGGGCAGTGCCATGGCACACGGCGAATGTGCTGCTGGGTGCAGGGTTGTGGCAGCTGTGGCACTGGAGCTGCCCTGTTTGGGAGCACAGGGGAGAGCACACAGGGCAGTGCTGCGGTGTGTGGTTGCTATCCCAGTTGGTCTGCATGTGGGGGCTGTAGTGGGGGACTGTGTCCTAAGAGAGAAGCACAACCCCTGTCCTGGGCAGTGGGGCAGGATGGACAGGTGAGAGGGAACAGTGGTACAGCTGCACTGCCTGGCAGGAGGCTCGGACCCCTGGGTGCCGTGTGGGCAAAGCCAGAGGTGGAGAGACCATGTACCCGCCTCAGACACGCCCCTTCCCTCCCCTCCCCTCTACGACGGCGGCCCTCGCCCCCCACCACCTGTGCCCTGCCTGTCCCCCACCACTGTCACTGTGTGCCAGGGCTGGCGGGGAGGCGGAGGCGGAGGCAGGCGGGGGAAGGATGGAGGGAGGAGCACTCCAGTGATGCTTCATGCTCGCAGCTCCAGCCCTCCCGAGAGCCCAACCTGGCGAGCCCCTTCCTCTCTCTCCACCGTTCCCGGCTGCCGGTGGTGAAGGATGCTCGGAGCATCGCTTGCTGCCGCGACGTGCTGACAGCAGGGACCCCGCCGGGAGCGGGCTGCCGTCCTGCCGGGCCTGAGTCCGTGTCACCGGGCCAGCAGGGCTCTGCAGAAGCATGAAGAAGATCTGGGTGAAGAAGCGTTTCCAGGTAAGGGCTCCAGGCTGCCGTGCCGGCGGGTGCCGGGAGAAGGGGGCAGTGCCGAGAGCGGCTGGGGATGGGAATGGATGCTGATGGAGACGGGGATGGGCATGGGAATAAGGATGGGGATGGGACTGTCCCTCCAGCCCTTCCGTTGGCCCCTGGGGCTCCCCAGGGCTTTGCACAGCACCAGCTTCGGCCCCGCTTGCAGAGCAGCCAGCTGCTTGCCTGGCCTCACCAGCCCGGGCAGGAGGGGCAGAGGGCAGAGGCTCAGCACCTCCTGTGCCAGCACCCGGGCTGGGACCCCCGCCGGGGCTTCCCCCACGCTCCTCTCTTCCCTCTCTGCCCTCTGGAGTCGGGGCAGCAAATGGAGGCTGCTCCATGGCTCCCCCCAGCCCCACTGCCGGTGGTCACGGAGCCGGAGACGAGGCTTTGCATGCGTCATCCCCTCCGCGTCAGGAGCATGCCTGGCACAGGCAAGGCTCCTTCGCGGGCCCGCCGCACGCTCCGCTGCCGAGCAAGGAACAAGGACGTCACTTGGCCTCAGCGGGGGATGGAGGATGGGGAACACACTTCCAGGAAGCCCCCCGCCCCCAATTCCCCGGGGCACACAAGCCCAATGCGGGCGCATAGCCTCCCCGCTGTAGCTCTGCCTGGTGGCCCAGAAGGGACCGGGAAGGGGTGCAAGATGCACCACGGGACGCAGGTCGCCAGGGAGGCAGGTGCTGGGGGTCCCTCTGGGGCAGGGTGGTATGCACAGCCTGGCTGCCCCATCTGCATTTGGGGGCAGCAAGTCCAGGCGCTTGCCCGTGTGGCAGGGCAGGGTCCTGCACCGCTAGCTGAGCACGGGAGGGGGATCAGAACAGCCACAGCGGCTGTGTCCCTGCACCAGGCAAGTCACTCACTCTCTCCCCGCCTCACTCCATCCCTGCTCCCTATCTGCCTGTCTCACACAATAGGCACCAGTGCCATGTGGTGCTGGGCTCCGCGTGCCGGGTGGTGGCAAGCTCCTGGTCTCAGGAAATCCTTCACTCCCCTGGGACCTGTTGGCCCCATGGCCTCGGTGAGGGATGCTCCATGCCTGGGCCAGCGCAGGACCCCAGCCTGGCCAGGTGGATCCCTGCCTGGCACTGGGGAAAGAAACAACTCCAGGTCTCATCCAGCTGCCGTGTAGTGCAGGGTTGAAGCTGGATGTGGATCCCAGCCAGGTCTTCACTCTACTCCAGGCTGGGTAGGCACAGAGCGTGCTCCTGGGACACCTCCACCCCTTTTTCCAAGATGCAGATGAAATCCCACACAGCAGGATTACCCTCACTCTCTGTCTGTCCCCTTCATGCAGACCCCAACCCCACACCAAGCCCTGAGCTGCTCCTGCCCCCTTTCCATCTGCTGGCCTGGGGCTGACCCTGCATCACCCAGCACTTGCTCCCTAGTGGGCTGCAGGTGGCTGCTGTGTTTGAGGCGGGTCCAGTCTGCAGGCTGCCCTGATCCTACAAGGTGCCCTGGTCCCTCAGGGTGCCCTCATCCTGTAGGGACCTGTTGTGAGGTGAAGGGGAGGGGACTCAGCCCCTCTGTAGCTCTGGGCAATGGAGCCCAGCCCAGGCCCACTGGGTGCAGTCACCATATTTGATGGGGAGCCGATGGCGCCTGTCCCTGGGGAAGCCACAAGAGTACCCGATAATGGCACTCAATTGCATTTTCATTTTTTAATGGGGGAATTATCCGCCGATGGTGCAGTTAATCACTCATCTTTCCCTGGCCTGGAAGACGGGCTGCCAGCCAGAACCAGCACAGTCAGCCGAGAAGGGGAGGTGAAGCCTGGCTCAGCCAGAATACAAATGTGTCTCGTGCAGCCAGTGCCCTCTGGCCAGCACGGCATGCAGGCAGGGGGCTGGGGGAGCCCCTGAGCACTGCCCATGTGCAGGGTCTGCCACTGCAGTGGCAGCAGCTTTGGGGCTTGTGAAACGAGCCTGCTGCCCTTCAAGGGCAACTAGCAGCTTGCCATGCTTGGCTGTCCATCCCTCGTAGCTGGCTGTCCCTTGAGGTCTGGCTGTCTGTGACCTGCTTGGGAGCTGGAGGGCTGGCAGGGCAGGAGGGGCTGCTGGAGCGAAGGGCTTCAAGGCAGTTGGGTGTCCAGCCCTGGGCTCCACACTGGGGAGAGAAGACATGGGCCATCCCCAGTGTCCTGGGGAGACCCTGTCACCCAGACTGGCTGGAAAGGATGCTCAGTCCTGGCAGCCTAACCCTGCCTGTCTGCACTCCAGATTCCCACTCCTGCCTGCCTTGGAGATCACCCCGTGCCTCTGCTTTCCTGGGATACGGCGTCAGTGCACACTGGGTCTGGCAGACAGGCTGCCCTCAGCTGGTCCCTGGCCTGGCACGTAAGTGCCCAGCCCTGGGCTGCAGCGCAGAGGGCAGCCAAGTTGGCAGGGAGCTCCTGGTTCTTCCACCCCATGCTCGGGTCCCACCTGCCTGCCCAGACGGCATGGGCGAGCGCAGCCCCTGTGCCTCCAACCCCGCACCAACAGGCCAGTCCGCTGCTGCCAGGCAGCCTCTCTCTCAACTGGCATGGCCTCTACACGGGATGGAGGATGCTGTCCCCGTGCTGGCACGGTGGTCATGGTGGAGCCTGGGCCAGTGCCTGGAAGACATTTTGCTGGCTGAATCCCCATGCTGGCAGGGTGGCTTTGAAGGGGCTGCAGAGCACTTGGGCACCAGCCCAGGCAACGACTTCGCTGCAGGCTATGCCAGCTGCAGGCAGCAGTTCAGGAGCACCTGGGATGCCCAGGGCTGTCACTCTTGGGCATGGGCTGCAAGACAGGGCAGGGGTGCATAGTGCCATCACCGGGGGGACTCCGCGCGTGCGCGCAGGTGTGTGCGAGCCTGCGTGGCCGGGCACGCGCTACACGTGCCCACCCACACCCATCCATCTCAGCGTGTGCGCGGGGGCGTGTGCCTGTGGGTACCCGTGGGTGTGCAGCGAGGCTGCATGTCAGCCCTGGCAGGTGTGCCCCTGCCAGTGGGAGGGCGTGAGTGGCACGATGTACGCCCTGCCAGGGTGCGTGCGTGTGAGCAGCTGGGGGTGTGAGTGGTGCTGTGTGTGCCGGGATGGGGTGTGTGTATGGCGTGGCGTGGCGTGGCAGGTATGTATTGCCATGCCATGGGTAACGCTCTGTTCTCTTTTCCTTTGCAGAAGACCGGCCACTCGCGGCGCTTCGGGCGCTTCACGCATGGTGCGTTGAGTTACCAGGACCCAACTGCCCCTGCCGCCCCAAGCGTGCCGGGATGGGGTCCGCCACCGTGCTACAAGGGGCAGCGAGCAGAGGCTGGGCAGGGCTGGACTGCATCTTGCCAGCCACAAAATAGGGTCCCTGGTCAGCCAGGAGCTCACAGTGTCCCCCTTGCAGCTGGTCTGCTCCTGGCCCTGCAGATCTACTTGCTCAGGGGCTGCCAGACTGTTGTGGCCAGGACTGGGAATCTGATGCACTAGCAGTGCATGGAGCAGCTGATCGTGTGCTGGGCTGCAGAGGGGTGGCTTGGAATGGGGGGAAGCAGTGTGACCCCCTGCACACCTTAAAAGTGCGATGGAGAGGAGCACTGGTGGGGTTGGGGATGTGTTCCTCACTGCAGGGGTCTGTTGCTGCTACTTGTGAGGGCTTGGGCAGTGGCAAGGAGGAAAGTCAGCCCTTCCCTGGCAGCATGGCACTAACTTTCCTGGAATGGGACATTAAGGTGATACTGAAATGGCCTTGCCACATCCTGCCCGGAGGGGGGCAGCTCTTAGTGATGCCCTGCCCTGAGAATTTTGGCTTTATCAAGCGCAGCTGTGCTGTGGAGCACAGCTGTATTGTACAGCACTTGCACTGGTGGGGCAGGGGATGCACTCGTACCTGCCAGGGAGAGGCTGTGTGCACATGGACATGTGTCCGTGTGCTCCAGCACCGCCAGGAGCACCCAGCTGGGGCACAGACTGGGAGGGTCCAGCCCCAGGCTGGGATGCACTGCAGAGCACAGGGATGTGTGCATACTGCAGCAGTGAGGCCAGCAGCTCCAGGGATAGGGGGTGGCCACCCTGCTGGGCAGGATGTGACTGTGGCAGAGGGAGAGAATGGTGCTGTGCATTGCACAGGTGGGACGGTGTGTGCGAGGAGAGGGTCTGTATGCAGCACTGGAGTGGTGTGCAGTGGGTGTGGTGCAGAGTGGAGACATGGTGGGGAAGTGCTGGGGACAAGGGCCCCCCTGCTGCCCCCCGCGTCTCCGCAGGCCGGGCCGATAACCGGGTGTTGATGTCTCTCTCTCTCTTGCTGCCCCTATGGAAGCGAAGTTTTCCGCTCCTGCAGGAAACAAAGCTACGGTAGGAAGACCCCTTCCAAATGCTACTACCTCTGTCCCCATAGTGGCCCTGTGCCCCAGCCTGCCACCCTGCTCTGTCACTTCCACTGTCCCCTTGCCCTGCTTTCTTGTCCTTGTGCTGCCTCTGCCAGCTGTGCTCCCACTGCTGGCACTGCCTCCCTTCCTCCCATCATCTAACACTGTTCCTGCCTGCTTTGCCTACTCTCTTCTGCCTGCCCTTCCCCTGCTGGACTTTCCCACTCCCAGTCCTGCCTTTCCCTACTGGCAGCTTGTCCCTGCAGGTCACAGTCGTGCCCCCTGCCCTGGAGCTGCCTGGGCACTGCTCTCCTGCTCCTGGAACCAAAGGGTCTGCAACAGGCAGTAGCAGTGTGGTCTGCTATCTCTCTGTACACTCACTCCCTACTCTCCCCTCCCACCCCAGACTCGGAGACAGGTGAGGATGAATCCAGCGACCCCCAGGTGACACAGCGCAGTGATCTCCAGGATGAGACAGCCTTCAGCACCCCCACGGGTGAGCAGGGACACCTGGCTGGCACTGAGCCCTGACACTGGCTGCTGGCCGTGACTCCCCACAAGGCCTCTGCTGGCCAGGCTTTGGGGGTGTCCATGGAGAGGGAGCTGTGATCCACCCATACAAGGGGGAGAGGGCTTGAGGCAGCAGAGTGCTGCTCAGGACATGCTGGTACACCCCATGGGGGTTCAGCCCTCTCTGAGCAGGGTGCTGAGCTTGTCCCTGCAGGCACCCAGTCTTGGCTCATCCCTCTTCTCTCAGGTGGGTCTGACACCCTTGTGGACGCCTCCATGAACACCACGCCAACTTCGGTGCTGGCCCTGTCGCAGGCAGAGGAGCGCTCCAGCTGGTCAGGCAGCCAGCAGACCGTGGTGGAGAAGGAGACAGATGCCAGCCTCTCTGCACGGGGACCCTACCTCCGTCCCGCTGCCTGGCCGCAGCCGCAGGGAACCCCAAGGCAAGCAAACACGCCGGCCCCACGTGGCGCCGAGGTCCGGCACCTGGGCGTGGAGCCGCTGGTGCGGGCATCACGGGCTAATCTGGTGGGCACGAGCTGGGGGTCAGAGGATAGCCTTTCGGTGGCCAGCGACCCGTACGGCAGCGCCTTCAGCCTGTACCGAGGACGGGCGCTCTCCCTCCATGTGTAAGTAGCCAGGGGTAGCACACGGAGGGGACATCGCGCTGGGGCCATCTCCTTCCAACCCCTGCAGCCATCTCCTTCCCTCCACCTGGGCTTTCTTTGCCTTCACCATCCCCGATGAGGAGTGGGGACTCTGAGCAGTAGGCAGCCTGTTCTCGGTGAGAAGGTGGGAGCAACGCAGGCTGGGGGTGAGGTACAGCGGGGTCCCTTTCTGCTGTGGCCAGGTTGAGGCTGGGGGTATCCCCTGTGACACTGCTTGAGCTGCAGTACACCACCCGTGGGTTATGTCATGGGTATTCTCCCGTTCCACCCCACTGTGGTGCACTGTGCAGCCCCACAGTGTGGGGAACTGGAGGTGCACAGTAGCCTGGGACACACACTGGTGAGTGTCTGCCTACTGTACAGGGGTGGTAGCAGGGTCCAGGGACATGCTGCCTGCCCAGATCCTGCTGATGTGCTCAGAGCCCCCGTCCTTCCCTGCCACCTTTGGTTCCCATACCTGCAGGCTTGCTTCTTTGACCTCCATCTTGCTCTATTTTTTGTTTAAGGCTGCTTGTTCCACCAGAACCTCATCTCCACCCTATGATTTCCGCTCTACGTTTGCCGAACCCCTCTGGGGGCAGTGGGATAGGAGGATGTGCCCAAAACAGCATGCGCACGGGCAGGGCTTGCAGCCTTGGGGACCCCCTCTGGCCAGGCTGCACTGCCTCAGCACAACAGGACACCCCAGAAAACTGGGGCACCCCCCCAGCCCCTGGTCCTGTCTACATGGTGGCCCTGGGGAGGGAACTCACTGGGTATCCCAGCATCACCCTGCTGCTCCACATGAGTACCCCCAGGCAAGGGCTCCCAGCAGCCCAGGAGTCTCAGCTAACCCAGCCAGCTCCCAGTGGTCTAGGGGTGACCAGATGCCCTTCCTGGGACCCCTTGAGTCTCCTCAGTCATAAGGCTGCCCTGACTGTTTGACCCCCTTGCCTTGCCCCATTGGGCACTGTGGTGCTGGCTGGAAGCTGGGATGCAGCCAAGCGGGTGCAAGGGTGGTCTCTAAGTCATGCTCCTCTGTCTCTGCCCTTGCAGCAGCATCCCCCAGGGAGGCTACCGGAGAGATGACCTCCACAGAGGCCCCGTCTCTCCGAAGCCTGGCACAGAGCCCCCAAGATCCCCCGCTGCCCTGCCGCTGACTGCCAAGCCCCCCATCGTCCGCTCACCATCTCCTCGTGCTGGCACATGCCTGCAGCCACCCACTGCCCGTGGCCCTGGCGTCCCCTCCTTCACACCCGTGACCCCTCGCAAGAAGTCCTCAGTGCCGGCAGAGTACCGGGACATCGTCCCCGAGGAGTACGAGGAGAAGATCAAGAAGCCCAAGTCCTCTGGGTACTCACAGGGCAGCACACAAGAGTCCCGTCCGCAGACACCCATGAGCGACACCTCTGGCCGCATCTCCGTCCGGGCATCCCCCAAGCTGGTGCGTGCTGGCTCCAGGATCTTCGAGAGGCTGCAGTACTTCGAGGAGCAGCAGAGGAGCCTGGAGCAGGACAGTCCCTTTCCCGCACGCTCCAACCTGCCCCTGCGCAAGACGCGCTCCTTCGACCAGCCCGGCACTGGCTTGCGCCGTGCCAGCACCCCAGGCGGCTCGCGGGAGGAGCTGCGGGAAGGTGGCCGCTGGGAGCCGGGCAGCACGGCAGCGTGCCGGCGTTTGGCCTTCCGGCAGAAAGCCGCGTCCTTTGACGAGCGGGGCAAGTTCGCCAACCGTGTCTACGCCATCGAGCACAAATTTGCGGAGGAGCTGACCCGCATCAAGCGGACAGTCTCCAAGCAGCAGCTGCGGCGCTCCCAGGAGCTGTGCAAAGCCGGGTTGCCCCCGGCACCCTCACCCCCAGCGACCAGCGAGCCCCCTGCAGCCCGTGCCCCCCGCACCTCTTCCTCTCAGGGCGCCGGCGGACGCAAGGCACTGCCACCCAAGACCTGCCCGCCAGCAGAGAGCACACACGTCATCCAGCACCTGGCACTTTCCAGCGTGGTGCTGGTGGGACCCGATGGGGAGCCGCTGCCAGGGGGGCAGCGCGGGAAGAGAGCCCCAGTAGGGGGGGGTGGGGCGGCTGGACAGCCCAGCTCAGTGGAGGATGCAGGTGCCAGGAAGGGTCTGCAGCAAGAAGGCATCGGAGAAGTGAAGAAGAAGGAGCAGTGGCCGTTGGCACAAGCCAGCCCGCAGGGAAGGGCGGCCCTCTCGCAGGCGGGTCCCGCCGAAGGCAGCCCGTACCCAGATGGAGGCCCTGCCCGTGGCCCTGGGGCAGTGAGCGAAGCTCTGGCTGCCCGACTGGCTGTGCCCCACGGACTGTACCGGCGGCCGGAGACGCCCACAGAAGTGCGGTTCCTGCCTTGGGCAAAGCCAGGGATGGAGCAGGAAGCTCGTCTGGAACGGAGCTGGGCAGGACAGCACGGTGTGGGCAGGGAGGTGGAGAGAAGGCAGATGAAAGTGTCAGAGAAGAAAGAGAGTGGCCGGATGGCTCAAGAAGGCAGGAGCACACGGAGCAAGGGGAAGGGACGCCGAGCCAGGCCCACCTCTCCAGAGCTAGGTAGGGGCATGGCTTTCTGCCCTCCTGCAGGCACGGAGCTGGTCTGGCCAGCCCCTGGGTGGGTTGGGGGACCTCCAGCCTGCCCCTGGAAGGTGTGGGGAGCCCAGGGATGGAGTGGAGGGATGTGACTCTGGAGGCTGGGGTAGTTGGCACCAAGCAGTGCCATAAGACAGACCAGCCTGGCTGCCAGTTTGCTGGGCCTTGAGGTCACATCGTTTGCTATCTTCTCCATACCTCTTGCCTTGCACAGGAAAGATACAGTGCGCTGATTTATGGCATAGAGCCCTGGTCTGGAGAACAGGGTACCCACTGCAATTTGTCCTGTCTGGGCCATGCTTGGTGGTCCAGTCAGGGCATGCAGCCCAAGCTGCCCCAGGCAAAGGTGGCCAGGCTGGGGAAGAGGTGTCCTGCGCATCCCAGAATGCAGCAGTTAGACCAGAGTATACCTGGGCTAAGAGCTTCTTCTAGGCTCTGCTCTAGCCAGGGAAGTGCCAAGCCCACATGTGTGAGGCTCCTGGCACAGCCCCAGGACTTTTGTCCATGTGCTGGGGCCATGAGAGGGGAGAGAGCTGGGAGGTGCTTGCTGATGTATCGGAGTGCAGCAGCCAGCATCCCATGAGGGACAGGGTAAGTTCAGGGTGAGGGGTGCAGCAGGCTTCTTCCACACCCCACTGTCACCTCATCTCTTATGCCCTAAGGGGATGTACAACAGACTGTATGCTTCCTGCCCCACGGTCCCCTGTCTTGTCCCCACTGCCTGCTCTGTGCCATGGTGGATCCTGATGTGCCTTTTTCATCCTCTGCATGGCCCGAGTACCTGCTCATGCCCCAGCGATGGTGTGGTGCATGTGGTGGCAGGGATGAGCAGCGGGTTGGGAAACCCATGCTCTGCCCGCGTGCAAGCCAGCATGGCACAGGACCAGCTCACTTCACCCTGCTGACAGCCACGGGGCCCATCTCTCCCTGTGCAGAGTCCTCAGATGACTCCTATGTCTCAGCGGGTGAAGACCCCCTGGAAGCCCCCATCTTTGAGATCCCCATCCAGGACATGGCAGTGGTCGTGGGGGCAGAGGTGCTGCTCAAGTGCATTGTCACGGCCAACCCCCAGCCAGAAGGTGAGCCACCCTGGGGCTGGGTGCCAGGGGCACGAGCATGGCACAGGGGCTCTCCGCACGTCCTCGTCCCACCTGCGCGGTGTGAGTGGGACACCCAGCGCCCAGCTGGGTATCTCGGGGGAGGTGATGTGCTCACCCTGCGAGCACCTCTTCTGCCCTTCCTCCTCTCAGACAGGAGTGAAGTGCTTGGGCACTGCCTGCCAGGACAGGGTGCAGAGGACAGGGTATGTGCTGTCCCCCAGTGCTGGGCTGGGCTGTTGGGAAAGTGGGAGAAGGGCTACTGAGGCCTGCGCGGGCAGGGACGGGTGATGCAACCTGATCTAGTGGATGGCGTCCCTGCCCATGGCGGGGGAGGTGGTGTTGGAACTAGATGATCATCAGGGAGCCTTCCAACCCAAACCACTCTATGATTCTCTGATGCTCTGGGCTGCTGTTGGGACAGCTCAGGTGGTTTCCCGGGGGCAGAAGCTTAGGGCTGATGGCCTCCGGGCACTCAGTATCCAGGACGTGCGCAGGGGCAGCCGGACATCCAGGGCCAGTGCCAGTCGCCAAAGCCAGTCAGAAGCCAAGCCGCTTTAATTCCCTCTTCCAGCCTCCACTGGAGGGCAGGAGGGTATCAGGAAGCAAATAGGGACCAGCCACGATCTCCGTCAGGGGGCTGTGGGATCCCGGGGCTGCTCCCCGTAGCAAATGGGTCCTCAGGCCAGGCAAGGGAGCATCTGGCCTCCCCGGGACCCTGCGCAGACCCCCGAGGGAGCTGGGACTTTCCTGGCCACGCGTGACCCCCGCCTCTGCCGGCAGTGTCCTGGAGGAAGGACGGGGTCCCGCTGCGGAGCAGCACGACGCGCCCCATCAAGGCGGAGGGCGAGCGGCACACGCTGCTGGTGCGGAGCGCCCGTGTGGCCGACGCCGGGCTGTACACTGTCACCGCGGCCAACGAGGTGGGGGCCACCTGCTGCAGTGCCATCCTCAGCGTGCGGCCCGGTGAGTGCCGCGGCCGGCGGATGCAGGGAGTTAGGGAGGGAAGGAGGGAGGCAGACAGGGAGGGAGCGAGGGCTGGCGCCGCGGTAGGCTGGCTGCCAGTTTTGCCGCTGCTGTCACTGGGAAGAAACCGGCTTCCTTACCCTACAAGGCTCTGTCTGAACCAAAGCAGCTGACGTGCTCCTGACAGCCATGGAAGGATCCTGCCGTGGGGGGTGCGGGGTCAGGCTGTGAGCATCCCCTGGCGCCCAGCAAGCAGCCCAGTGCCCGGCCCTCACACCTGCTCTGTGTCCCGCTAGACATGGGGGTACATCAGCCTGCCCTACGACCCGCAGACCATGTGGGTACCCCTGCCCTCAGCCTGCAAACCATGTGGGTACCCCTACCTCCAGCATGTGAACCGTGGGGATATCCCAGCCTGCTCCCCAACGCGCAAATTGTGGGTTATATCCCTGCTCTCCACTCTTC
>VZTR01023053.1:699551-713491 GCA_013400775.1 Chaetops frenatus | reverse complement strand
GGGGGGGGTGGGAGTTGGGACTGAAAGCCAGGCTCTGCCTGATATCCCCAAGGCAGGGAAGGAGCCTGTGGGGATGAATGATGCTGCCTCCCTCCTCTTGCCCTCTGCTGTGTGTGCCCTGCTCCCCCCAGCCCTCCCTGCTGATGGCTGCCTGAGCCCCCCTGGGCTGTGCCGATCCCACCCCGGCCTTGGCTGCACTGCTTGTACTCTGCCGGGATTATGCTCCCAGCCTACAGCAAAGCGCGGCGGCACGGGGGTGGGAGCGGAAGCTGTCCCAGTGTCCCACGACTGGCAGGAGCTGGGGCTGCAGGGGTGATGGCCCAACCCCAGCCCCTCTCGGGGGGGCTCAGCAGATGGCTCCGTGCCTTGTTGCCCACTTGCACCCCTCGTGCCGGCGCTGGCATGTGTGTCCGTGCCGGTCCCGTCGCTGCTGCACTAACCCTTCAGCTTGCTGACTGCGGTTTTTGTCTGTACGCAGGGGGAGTACGATAAGGGGGTGCATCTCTCAGAGCCGCAGCTGCGGGGCTCTTAGTTGGACACCTCTTAGGCAGTGGACCTCACCTTGTGTTATTACCTCCTTCTCCATCCGCCGCCTCGTCCTGGACGCACCGCGGGGACGCGCGGGCCCTCGACTGTGGGCAGGGGCTCGCCAGATGGCCGGGGCAGGCGTAACTGAGGCGGGGCGGGGGAAGCAGCAGGGGAGCAGCAGGTGCCCCCTCAGCCGGGCCAGGGTGCCCGTATGATGCTGTCTTGTCTCTTGCTCCATCCGTTTGTCCCTGTCTGTGTGTTCTGCTGCCTCTCTCTTGCTGCCCAGGGAAAGGGAGCGGGGAGCTGAGCCCACGGCTGCCGCCGTGTCGGCCTGGGCTGTAGGGAAGGGGCTGCAGTGTGGTGGCAGCTTTGTAACAGTCACCTTGGAGCACGGGAGACAGGAGACCCCAGGGACCCCACAGGGGAACGCCCTGCCTGAGGTGCAGGGGGGAGGGAGAGCATTGGCCCCTTTGGTTTCACGGTGGCCACTCAGGTGCCAGCTTGGCCACCATGACATGTCCCTTGTAGCCCCGGGGCTTGGGTCCGTCAGGAGCATCCCCTGGCTGTGGGTCTGCTCTCCCCAGGGAGGGGGCTTGACGGGGGGGGCGGGCTGCGAGGCCGTGACCCTTTTTTTTGTAGCTCTAATAAAATCTGTTTGGTAAAGCGCTGTGTGGTGTGTTCCTGGCACGGACACCTCCCCTCACCCCCAGCCCCCTCCCTGGCTCAGCTCTGCTTTCCACATCTCGCCTCCCCTCCCACCCTTACCTGCTGCACTCCCTGCCCGCTGCACCAGGCCCCCTCCCTGCATGAACCACTGCCCTGCACGTACTCCCACTCCATCCCTGCTACCTCTCATGGTTGCTTTTCAGTTGCTGAGATGCGTCTCTCTCTTTCTTTCTCTCTCTCCCCCCTCCCCGGGCAGCTCGCCCCGAGTGCCAGTCTCTGGCCATCGTGGTTCCCCTGCAGGACTTGGTGGTCGGGGCGGGGGAGCTGGCGGTCTTTGAGTGCATGGTGGCCGGCCCGCCAGACATGGACGTAGACTGGCTGTCCCGGGGCCGGCTGCTCCAGCCTGCCCTGCTCAAATGCAAGATGCATTTTGATGGGCGCAAGTGCAAGCTGCTGCTCACCTCTGTGCATGAAGACGACAGCGGGATCTACACCTGCAAGCTCAGCACTGCCAAAGGTAAGCGGTGGGCATGCAGCTCTCCCAGGGGGTGGTTCTCACTCAGGGCTTGGCCCTAGCAGGGTGGATGGACCCCCCTACCTGGGCTCAGGGCTCTTGTCTCCGGGCATGTAGCTGTGAGTGATGGAGGTGGGGTACAGGGAGACAGGGATAGGGAGTGGTTGGTGCCCCAGGTGCTCGGAAGATTTCTCAGGCAAACCTGGTGTGCATCATCAGTTCTTGGGCTCCTGAGCCCTGCAGCTCTGTCCCACCCCACTCCACTCAGCTCCTCTGCCAGCATGCATGCAGCTCCCTGAAACATGGGAAGATGCATTTGCTCCATGGCTATACCAGGTGGATGCAGGCCTGGAGTCCAGCTGTCCCTGTCCCCTGGCTTCAGAGCTTCTGGGCACCCAGCTCCAGTACTGACATGGGCTTGGGAGGTGAGGGGGAAATGGGCAGGGAATTAGGGCTTCCTAACCTTTCCCACCAAACCATCACTGGCAGCAGCTCAGCAAGAGTAGCGTGGGCCTCTGTCCCATGGCTCTGACATGCCTGTGCCTGTGCATGCTGCCCACAGCTCTGTCCCAGACAGAGTCTGCTCTCCTGCTCACCTAGGCAGCACTGACATGCCTGTGCCTGTGCATGCTGCCCACAGCTCTGTCCCAGACAGAGTCTGCTCTCCTGCTCACCTAGGCAGCAGGGTTGGGGGGGGGGTTGCAGGGAGAAGTAGCATTCCCTGCACCCTGTGGCTGGTGCCCGTGCAATCCTCCATGAAGGAGGCTATATGCCTGTGGGGCTTTGAAGGTAGCAGTAGCTTAGCGCTCAGGGAGGTGAGGGTGTGCCTGAGAATGGTGTTGCCCATCCTTGCCCCAGGCTGGGTGACAACACTGTCATTGCAAAGTGGTCACGGCTGGAAATCCCCTCACCTGGAGCATCCAGCCTGCACCTGTCCTTGGATGCTGCATGTGCTGGCACTACCTGCTTAAGCATCACTGCCGCATCCCCAGGGGGAGAGGCCAGCTGTGATCCCCTGCTCTATGGGGAAGACAGGGCATCCTCCCACCTCCACCTTGCTGCTGGCATCTGTACTGCTGTGCAGAGAGGAAAGAGGTGCCTGCTGCCATCAGAGCCCCAGCCCTGGGCATAGGGACCTTGGACACATTTGTACCCCCCTGCCCTGCACAGGGACAGAGCCTGGAGCCCCACACACCTGGGCTCAGCCCCCACCATGTATGGGGTATGCTCACCCACAGCCACACTGGTCGCTGGGTTGCAGCCAGGGGAGGGTCACGGGCTGCCTCGTGCCCTGCACAGGCATGTGCTGTGGGGGCTCACCAGTGCCTGCTCTCCTCACAGATGAGCTGACCTGCAGCGCCCGGCTGACGGTGCAGCCCTCTGTGCAGCCGCTCTTCACCCGCAAGTTGGAGGATGTGGACGTGGTGGAAGGGCGGACAGCGCGTTTTGTCTGCATGATCAGTGGGACTCCCCCTCCGACGGTTACCTGGACTCACTTTGGTAACCCCCCAGCCCAGAGAGCTTGTCAAGGGCCCTGCAGGGAGACCTCTCCTCACCTCCTTGGGGGCTGCACCCAAAGGTTGCACCTGGCTGGGACTGGAGGGGATGCTGCTGCTGATGCTGGTGTGTTTCCACACAGGCCTGCCAGTGCAGGAGGGGGAGAACGTGCGAATTCAGCAGGATGGAGGGCTGCACTCACTGGTCATCGTGCACGTGGGCAGTGAAGATGAGGGGCAGTACAAGGCAATCGCCAGGAACACCCACGGCCATGTAGAGTGCTCTGCCGAGCTCTATGTGGAGGAGCCGCGGCCATCTGCAGCTTCCCAGATGTAAGAGTTGGATGGTCACTGGAATCTGCTTCCCCCTGCTTTCTCCCCTCTGGGACTTTGTATACAAAAGGCTTCTGCAAAGCCTAGGGCTGGGACTGAGCTGGGGGCACTGCACCATGCTCCCATCATGAGCATATGTGGGCCCTTGCAGCTCTAAGCTGGAGAAGATGCCATCCATCCCGGAGGAGCCAGAGCAGGTGGAGACAGAGGCAGAGTGCTTCACCATGCCTGATTTCCTGAAGCCACTGCACAACCTGGACGTGGTGGAGTCGAAGGAGGCTGTGCTGGAGTGCCAGGTGGCCGGGATGCCCTACCCCTCCATCACCTGGTACCACAATGGCTCCCGAATTGACAGCACTGATGACCGCAAGATGATGCAATGTAGGACTCCTCGTTGCCTTCCCCACCCCCTGGGGGTCCCTCTACATGGGGTGGGAGAAGGGGGAACACCTTGGAGGAGGCATCACCCCCCAGACCTTTACACCCCATGAGAAAGGAAGGGGAGCTCTGTGCTGCTTAGTCGGTGGGGTCTTACCTGTGTTCCCCTGTTCTCCACCAGATAAAGACATCCATCGCCTGGTATTCACGGCTGTCAGCCACGCACACGCTGGCGTCTACAAAAGCGTCATTGCCAACAAGGTGGGGAAGGCCACGTGCTACGCGCACCTCTACGTCACCGGTAAGCGGCAGCGGACACCACTTGGCATGCGTGGCCACTCACAGCCACCCTGCCAGGCTGTGCCCCAGGACTGGTCCTAGGGGAATAGGATCATAGGGCAGCTCAGGTTGGAGGGGACATCAGGAGGTCTCTAATCCGACCTAAAAGTGGGGCCAGCAGTGCAGTTCTCATCTTGTGTGGTCGGGACCCACCCCTGGACCACTAGGTCCTGCAAGAAGCTTGCTGGCAGTGCCAGTCCCACAAGGGCTGGCAGGCTGAGGTCCCACCAGGAAACCAGAAAGAATTGCTGGCCTGATCCATCCCCTCAGCCAGTACCTCCCAGAGTGTGAGGCAGGTGCCCTGATGAGCTGGGGCAGTGGCTATGCTTATATTCCTGCCCACCTCCCCATGCAGATGTAGTGCCAACCCCCCCAGACGGGCCCCCCACTGTGGCCTCAGTGACTGGCAGAGCCATCACGCTGACCTGGAACAAGCCCAAGTGGCTGGACACTGCCATAGGTAAGGGGGCAGGGGGTGGGCAATGCCATGATGGGGCACATGGGGTAGCTCCATGCCAGGGGCTCTGCACTGACCCTGTCCCCTTGCAGACCCCAACTCGGTGACCTATGTGGTGCAAATGCAAGTGCTGGGCACGATGCAGTGGGTGGTTCTGGTGACTGGTGTGCAGGACACCACCTACACAGTGCACAGGCTGACCAAGGGTGCCCAGTACCTCTTCCGTGTCATCACTGCCACTCCCAAGACCAACAGCAAGCCCTCCCCACCTGTGGGGCCTGTGCAGCTCCTGGACCGGGGTGAGAAGGGCAGTGAGGAGGGAGTGGGTAGCTGGGGCAGAGGTTTCTGTCCCTTGTTGGGTGCTAAGCTGCCCAGGGTTGGGTGGCATGGAGTGGGCAAGGGTTGGTGAAAATGCATTTGGCAGGTCCCTACCTGGAGGAGGCCCCAGCCATCCTGGACAAGCCAGATGTGGTATATGTGGTAGAAGGCCAGCCAGCCTCCATTACCATCACCATCAACCATGTGGAGGCCACTGTCACCTGGAAGAGGTAGGACATGGCACTATGCCTGTTGCCTGCCCTGTGCCTAGCATCACCCCACAGGATGCATGAAGAAGGAGTTCCACATCACCTCTCCATGCAGCCCCCTGTGTGTGGGGGGAGGGGGGCTCCTTCCCTGGGGCTAGCATGGGGGTGCACACAAAGGTAACGTCCAGGGCTCTGAGGAGTTGGCGGGGTAGGCTCTGGGGTGCTATGTGTGGGGTATTAAGGGGCAAGAGCCATTGAGGAGGCAGAGCTAGCAATGGGGTGCGAGCCCTTTGTGGGGGCTGCGGGGTGGGAACTGGGGCTGACTGTGGGTAAGGAGGTGGTCATGGGACTGTGGGGCTGGACCTATCAATGGGGCAGTGGGCCTGCCTGTGGAGCTGTGATGTGACAGCTGGTGTGCCTGCAGGGGTGGGCAGGTGCTGGGGGAACTGGAGGGCACATGTGAGATGACGATGCCAGACGATGACCAGCACTGCCTGCAGCTGCTGCGTGTGGGCCGGGGGGCTGTGGGGCTGCTGGCCTGTGAGGTGAGCAACCGCCACGGCACTGCCCACTGCACCCTCCACCTCCGCCTCGCAGGTAGGTGCCCCTGCCCTGAGGGGCCGTGTCCCACTGTTGGGGGGTGGCATCACCTTATGGTGCTTCAAGCCCGTATGCTGGAGGGTGGTGGGGGGCATTGCCCTGGCAGGTGGCATTTCTCCATGGTGCCCCAATGCCCTTGTGCCGTGGGGGCACTGCCTCACAGCATGACACTGCTCCTCAGTGCTTCACACTCATATGTTGTGGGGATGCTGCTCTATAGGGTGGCAATCATGGGGATGAAAAACCATGAACCATATGTTGGCACTGCTGCCCAGTGTCCCATACCCATGTCTGACCGGGACAGAGGTGTCCCATATGTCCCACGACTGTGCACATGGGGAGGCAGTGCCTCACGGTGTCCCTTAGCAATGTGCCATGGGTGGCACTGCTGCAGGGTGTCCCATCACTGACTATAATTGGGAGGCACTGCTCCCAGTGCCCTATAGCCAAGAACAATGCCTCCACAATGCCCCACAGTACCCCAGATCCATATGTAAGATGAGATGCACTACCACAGTGCCCCATGCCGGTGTGCTGTGAGTGGCACTGCCCCACAGCGCCCCACTCCAGTGGGGAGCTGCCGAATGCTGCTGCAGACACATGCCATTGGTGTAGAGGTGTCCTGCTTCTGTCTGCATTGGAGTGGCACTGCCCCATGTCACTCCATGCCCCTACCCCTACTTGCAGTGCCTGGCAGCTGTACGCTCCATGCCAGTGGCAGGGGGGTGACACTGCCCCATGGTGCCCCATGCCCCGTCTCTTGGCAGAGGCACCGCGTTTTGAGTCCATCATGGAGGACATCGATGTCCAGGAAGGGGAGACACCGCGATTCTCTGTGGTGGTGGAGGGGAAGCCACTGCCAGACATCATGTGGTACAAGGTGGGCTGGGAGCCCCCAACCCCTACCTGAACCATATTCCCACCAGACCCGCACACTTCACTGCGTCACCTGGGTTGCTGCATTGGTGATCGAGGATGTATCCCGTGCCCTACCCACAGGGAAAGGGTGGGGGGAGTTGGTCAGGGATGGGACAGGAAGCCCCCAACACCCCTGCTATCCTCAGGATGGGGAGCTGCTGGAGGAGAGCAGCCACCTGAGCTTCGTATATGAGGACAATGAGTGCTCGCTGGTGGTGCTGGGTGCTGCCGAGCCTGACAGTGGCGTCTACACCTGCACGGCCAAGAACCTGGCTGGGGAGGTCTCCTGCAAAGCAGAGCTGGTGGTGCGAGCAGGTATGGCTGACTGGCTCCCCAGCCCCTGAGGACAGAGCCTGGGTATCTGGCTTGCCCCCTGCCAGCCCCTTTCCTTCTCCCAGCCCAGCCCACTGCTGATGCCGCCATGGAGGAGGATGCACTGCACAAGGCACGACGCCTGACCGACTACTATGATGTGCACGAGGAGATCGGGAGGTAGGTGGCTGCTGGCATGATGGGGCATCCTGGGCACTGCAGGGACTGGGGTGCTGGAGCCAGGCTGCACCTGCAACATAGGGGACTGAACTCCACTATATGCTAGATCCTGGTGTGCTGGGGCTCATCTCAGCTGTCAATGGATGCTCCTGTGCCATCTTGGGGTGAGGATCAGGTGTGGTCAGAGAAAAGCCAGGCTTGGGATCTCTGTGACCAGTGGATGGTCACAGAGAGCTGCTGAGGCTGCAAGCAGCTCCCTGCAGAGTGGGTGCCTGTGCCATCTGCTCAGTGAAGGGGGAGGTCTCCTGCTCACCCACCTTCTCATCCTCCCTTAACCCTACTGCTGAATTGCAGGGGGGCTTTCTCCTATCTGCGGAGGGTGACAGAGAAGAGCACCCGGCTGGACTTCGCCGCCAAGTTCATCCCTGGGAGGACCAAGGCCAAGCAGTCGGCACGACGGGAGCTGCACATTCTCTCTCAGCTGGACCACGAGCGCATCGTCTTCTTCCACGATGCCTTTGAGAAGAAGAACGCCGTCATCATGGTCATGGAGCTGTATCCTCTGGGCACTGCTCCATGGGTGCACAGCACAGGGGAGGAGGGGAGGCTTTGTGGGGGAACAGGTGGGCAGAGTGGGTGCACAGGAGCTGGGTGTGGGGCACATGGAGCATGGAATTTCTATGCTCCTTGACTGGGGCCCAGTTGCTCTGAAGAAGAGCTGCTGGACAGGATGGTGAGGAAGCCCTCAGTGTGTGAGTCGGAGGTGAGTGAACGCTGTGGGAGCAAAATGATGTGGAAGGGAAGGATCAGTGGGGCCTGTTCCAGCCTAGAGGTGTGCAGTGCTCGTTGTATCAGGCTACTACAGCCCACATCCTCCACTGCATCCGGCCAGTGTGTGGCTGACCCATGCTTGGGGTGCCCACTCTCCTCATTCCATCTCTTGCAGGTCCGGTCGTACATGCGGCAGGTCCTGGAAGGGATCTGCTACCTGCACCAGCACAGTGTCCTGCACCTGGACATCAAAGTGAGTGCGGGTCTTTACAAACTGTTCTGGGTGGGGAGTGGTCCTGCTGACAGGGAACGTTTGTTCCCTGGGGAAAGCCCCTGCCTCCTGCCAAGCTCCCCTCTGCTCTGCACTGTCCTGTAGCCAGAAAACCTCCTGATGGCAGATTTGAGCAGCGAGCAGATCCGGATCTGTGACTTCGGCAATGCACAGGAGCTGACGTCTGAGGAGCCACAGTACTGCAAGTATGGCACCCCTGAGTTTGTGGGCCCTGAGATTGTCAACCAGACCCCTGTCTCCAGCGTCACTGACATCTGGTAAGGGTGGCCCTTGGGTGGTCGGTGGGCTCCCTGCTATGCCAGGAGAGACTGGGCACCCTGGAGGGCTTGTGATGTACAGTAACTGTGCTCTCCTCTCTGCAGGCCTGTGGGGGTTATCGCATACCTCTGGTAAGTGCCCTGGTGTGTCTTCACAGGAGGGACAGCCTTTCTACCCCCTCCCCAGTTCCAGAGCTGAGGCTGTGACCATGCACATGACTCCTTACAAACTCAGCCTCCTTCCCCATCTCCTCCTACCTCTGCCCTCCCCATGGCACCACGCCTGAGGTCTGAGGTCCTGTCCTCAGTCTCCTGTACTTGCCATGCTGTTTCCCATGTCCCCATGACCCCAGAGATGGGGTCTGGGGTCCTGTCTTCAGTTGTCTGTACTTGCCATGCTGTTTATCATGGCCCCGTGACAGTGTCTCCTCCTTGGCAGCCTGACAGGCATCTCCCCCTTCGTGGGAGAGAATGATAAGACAACGCTGATGAACATCCGCAACTACAATGTGGCCTTTGAGGAGAGGATGTTCCAGGGGCTCACCCGGGAAGCCAAGGGCTTTGTCATCAAAGTGCTGGTCAATGACAAGCTGTGAGTGGTGCAGGGTCCCCTTCCCAAAACCCTGCCCCTTCAGCATGAGCTTTGTGCTCAATGGAGGGTGGGGATCCCTATTCATTGGGGTGCCCAAGGGCAAGCCTGGTTGCATGGCTCTGCTGGGGTGCACCATGGGCAGCCAGACTCTCCTGCCCTTTTTCCCTTGGCCAAAGCCCCTGAGCCTGGGTGGTTCTCACCCAACGGTGTCGGTTCACAGGAGACCCAATGCAGAACAGACTCTGGAGCATCCCTGGTTCAAGGTGAGCCTTGGCTCAGACCCAATGCCAAGAGGCCACAGAGTTCCCTGAGCCTGCTGCAGGCTCCAAGGGACACCATTGTTCCCTCACTCCACAGACACTGGCCAAGGGGAAGGTCATCAGCACTGACCACCTCAAGCTCTTCATCTCCCGTCGGAAATGGCAGGTGAAGGCAGGGGCTGGGGAGGGAGGGGGCAGGTGCGATTGTGTCTTGGGCAGAATGAGTGGATGTGTAATGGCAGGATGATGCCATGCCACACACCTGGGCCTGATCCAGCCCTCTCTGCTGGCTGCAGCGCTCACAGATCAGCTACAAGTGCAACATGGTGCTGCGGCCAATCCCAGAGTTGCTGGAGGACACATCCAACCACCTTTCCATCGCCGTGCCCCGTCATCTCAAGGAGTCACCAGCACTGTCATCCTCCTCGGACTCAGATGACCTGGATGAGCTGCCCTTCATCCCCATGCCACACCAGGTGGAATTCTCTGGCTCCCGCATGTCACTCAATGAGATCCCCACAGATGATGAGACCATTGGGACATCCGAGGGGCTGCAGCCAGAGGGAGATGTCTCCGCCATGGACTGGCAGAGCCAGGGCACAGGGAAGCCTGGAGTGGCCCTGGGGAAGCGGCCAAGGGGTGCTGGGCCACGCCGACCATGTGCAGAGGTGGAAGCGCCTGGCTCCTCCGATGAGGAGGCCCCCGAAGCCCAGAAGCGGCCGGAGTATCCTCGCAAAGCCATGAGGAAGGGTTCCAGCCTGGAGTCCCCAGGGAGTGCCCGTCGGGGAGAGCTGAAGAGGGGCAGCTCTGCTGACAGCGCCCTGCTGCTCCAACAGCTCCCGGGGACTGAGGAGGGGGCTGAGGCTGTCCGGGACCCCCGCCGAGCCCTGGCCAAGGCAGCTTCCATGGAGCTGCCAAGGCGCAAGGTGGTCTGGGGGGAGGACGATCATGCCCAGCGCCTGGAGCTGATGCGCCAGCGGCTGCTGCGGGGCAGCTCTGGGGACAGCAAGGTCAGTGGCCTGCGGGGTCCCCTCCTGGAGACCCTGGGGGTCAGCCCCGACAAGAAAGTCTCACGGTCAGCCCGGCTGGAGGCACCGGCAGTGCCGCGGCTGGTGCGGGCAGCCTCCAGTGAAGCCACCTCACCACGCCTCCTCCCTACTGAGTGCCGGCTGCAGAAGAGCAGCTCCTTCAGCCACGGGGACGCTGAGCCTGTTGTCCGGCACCGACGCTCTGGTGCGCCCCTGGAGATCCCAGTGGCCTGCCTGGAGACCCAACGGCTCAAGGAATCCCCCTCTCTCTCTGCCCTCTCTGATGCTCGGCCCACAGTGCCACCAGACACCCCAAGCACACCAACATCCCCTCCAGCAGAGATCACTGTTCCCCAGGTCACCCCTGCAAAGGCTGCCTCAGGGAGGAGGCACATCCCTGAGGAACATGGCCCACCTGGGGCCAGCAAGGCTGCCACCACCACAGGGAAGAAGCCCACAGACAGGGGACAGGAAGAGAAGACACCCACCAAGCCTGCTGGAGCCGGTGGGGAGGGGGCTGCCAGGACAGGAGCTCCCACCCCACCAAAGGCCACAACCCCTGTCCCCCAAACCCACATAAAATCTTCCTATGCCAAGATGATGCAAGCCATGGGAGCCATGCAAGGTGAGGAGCCAGCCACCGAGGAGCCCCCACCACCCACCAGCGAGCCCCCACCAAACATCAAGGAGACCCCACCAGCCAGCCCTGCAAAGCCTCCTACGCCAGCACCAGCATCAAGGAGGGAGGTGAAGCCCACCGGCTCGTCCAGCTCCCTGGTCATCCAGGACATCGATTCAGAGGAGGTCTTTGAGGCCAAGTTCAAGCGGGGCCGCGAATCGTCCCTCACCCGGGGGCTGAAGCTCCTCACCCGCTCCCGCTCCGAGGACCGGCACCTGGCTGGCCCTCCAGTCTCTGACGAGGGCATCTACCGTCCTACACCAGCCGGAGTGCCCCTGGAGCTGCGCAGGGACCGGCCCACCGGGCTGGCAGCCAAGTCCAAGTCGGTGCAGGACCTGCATGAGGTGGAGAAGGACGGGGGCTTCTTTCGGAGGATGTCCATACTCCTCAAGCGGACCCCGCCTGCTGAGAGGAAGAAGAGCACGGGGGAGGACGGAGGCAGTGAGACCCCATCTGGTGGGCGCCGCTTCTCCTGGAGCATGGCTCTGGCCAGCTCCAGGGAGCGAAGGGACTCAGAGAGCCTCAAGTCAGAGCCGGGGGGTGGTGGGGAGAGCGAGTCACCGGCGGTGGCCGTGCGGAGGAAGATCAGTGCCACAATGGAGCGGGTCTCGGCGCGGCTACGCAGCGTGTCGGACGAGCGGCCGGAGGGCGAGGGGCCCAGGGCGCTCCGTCGCACCAGCTCCGAGGGTGAGAGCTTGCGACCAGGGCCTGCCCCCGCCCCCGCCCCCTCCTCTGAGTCCCTGCGCTCCGAGGTCAGCACAGGCTCCTCTGCCTCTGCCAAAGGTGAGCGACGAGGGGGGATCCTGCGGGGGAACTCCTGCTGGCAACCCGTGGCCCAGTCGCTGTGGGTACAGCAGGCCTGGCCGCCAGGGCCTGGCCCCGCTCTCAGCTGCCCTGGGTGCCCACAGGTGGGGGTGACAGTCAGAAGAGATCCCGCTGGGAGCGCTGGGGGCTCTCCCGGGGCAAGAAGGAGAAGATGGCCTCACAGCTCAACATCCCCTCCAGCCTTCTGCGGGAGGAGGGACTCGCCGCCGGCCGGCCACACACACCCAGTGAATCGGGTAAGTGCAGCCCCAGGACGGGATGGTGGGCGTGTATCCAACACCCCAGCCTAACCCCCCACTCTGCTTTCCAGATTTCCCCCCTATTTTCCACATCAAGCTGAAGGACCAGGTGCTGCTGGAGGGCGAGGCGCTGACCCTCTGCTGCCTTCCTGCTGGCAGCCCAACCCCACGGATCCTCTGGATGAAAGGTGGGGGGGCTGCCTGTACTGCCTCAGTCGGTGACCTCTTCCAGGGCCCTTAATCACCCCTCTCCTCATCTCCCCCTACAGACAAGAAGTCCCTGCAGCCGGACAGTGGGCTGAACGTCGTGTCCTGCAAGGACGGACGTCAGATGCTCACTATTGCCAAGGTCTCCAGGAAGGATGCAGGGCTGTACGAGTGTGCAGCCGCCAACATCCTGGGCACAGCCATCAGCTCCTGCACGCTGGCTGTGGCACGTAAGGAGGCTGGGGGGACCTCAGGAGACAGAAGGAGCACAAGTCAGGCATATGGCTGGGGACCAGATGGCGCAGGTCACTCTCCATATCTGCAAGAGACTGGGGCTTTTGAAAGAGGACAGGCTGGTTTTGCATAAGGATTTCCAGTATCTCTGAACCCATGTGTTGTTATGCCCTCTCACTGCAGCAGCTCTGCCCTGCCCCTGGCTGGACACCCAGCCCATCCTGTCTGTTCCCTTGCAGGGCTCCCTGGGCGGCCAGGCACCCCAGAGATCCCCCAGAAGTACAAGAACACGGTGCTGGTGCTGTGGAAGCCCGCTGAGAGCAAAGCCCCCTGCACCTACACACTGGAGCGAAGACTGGATGGTATGTGGTGCTGCCTCCCGTCCCCTGGGACTCTCAGTCAGGAATATGGGCTCAGAGGGACCCCTTGCCAGGACAAAAGTGCTCAATGTCTTGGCTGTCCCCTGTGGCTTGGCAGAATTAAAGACAGGGGACAGCGGGCTGCCCCTGTCCCTGGTCTGCCCTCACCTTGCCTTACTTCTGCTTTGGCAGGAGAGCATGAGTGGAAGATTGTCAGCACTGGTATCACTGACTGCTACTTCAACGTGACTGAGCTGCCTCCTGGGAGCACTGCCAAGTTCCGTGTGTCCTGTGTCAACAAGGCTGGGCAGGGACCCTACAGTAACCCCTCAGTAAAGGTGCATCTTGAGGCAGCAGGTGAGCAAGCCCTGTCCTGTGGGCGTGAGGCAGCCATCAGGCCACCTGTGGCTTCTGGGGTGCATAGGGGATCCTTGAGTCCCAGGGCATCTTCCCCCCCCAGGGCTTTGGCAAATGAGGTGCCCGTTATACTTCACTCTTAGCTTAACTCCACCTGACTCCCAACTCCCTTGGCTCCCTGCAGATGCCCGAGCTGCCCCAGCCAAGGATGTTGCTGTCCCCATTCCTGAGAAAGTGGCTTCCAGCCGGTCAACCCAGGCACCCGAGGAGCAGGTGGAGCCGGTGGCCACAGGAGCCCCTCCCACCACACCACCACGCACACACAAGGGAGTGGTACAGAAGGCAGCTGGAGCAGAACAGGAGGGTGCCCCCGCAGGGGTCCTTCCACCCCCTGCACCCCATGAAGAAGGTGTGCCACCAGATCCTGAGCTTCCACCCAACATCACTGTCTACGTTCCCCCTGAGCTGATGTTCACCCCACCACGGACTGTTGCCTCTCCTCACACAGACACCCCGACTCGGGGATCCCCGGCACCCGCCACGGACACTTCCCCCCCTCCCCAGGCTCTATCTCCTTCCAAGTCCCCCACCA
>VZTR01023053.1:644180-695863 GCA_013400775.1 Chaetops frenatus | reverse complement strand
CCCGCGCAGCGGCCCCCAGCCCCTCGCTGCTGTGCCTGCCGCTGTGGGCACGGGCACACGCCTGCAGCCTGGTGCCGGCGGGCAGCCACACGCTCCCCGACACGCACACACACCTGCTTACGAACCTGTGCCTGTCGCACGCCCTTGTCTCCAAGGGCGTGTCAGAGCCCACGGTGGCCCCGCACGGCGCACCGAAGCGCTGGGGCACACACACAGCCGCAGCACCTCCGCTGCACGCTCACGCTGCCCGGCGCAGACCCACAGGCACACAGCCGCTCTCCGCACACCCGANGCGCGGAAGTGGCGGCGGGGCCGGGCCGGGCCGGGCCGGGCCGGGGTGTGGGGCTCGCTGCCGAACCGCCGGAGCCGAGCCGAGCCGAGCCGGGCCGCCATGCCGCTCAAGGCCGTCATCCTCATCGGGGGCCCTCAGAAGGGTAAGTACGCCCGGCCCCACGGGCTGTCTCGCTGGCGCAGTGCCCCGCCGACCCCACTGTGCTCCACAGGGACCCGGTTCCGGCCGCTGTCCTTCGAGGTGCCTAAGCCGCTCTTCCCCGTGGCCGGCGTGCCCATGGTGCAGCACCACATCGAGGCCTGCGCCAAGGTACGGGAGGCCGCGGGGCTGGGGCGATGGAGCCAGGGGAGAATTGCCATTCCTTTCCCTTCTGATCCCTTTCTCCGTCCCTCCCCAGGTGCCGGGCATGAAGGAGATCCTGCTGATGGGCTTCTACCAGCCCAACGAGGCCCTCAGCCGCTTTCTTGTATCAGCGCAGCAGGAGTTCAAGGTTCCCATCAGGTGGGCAGGGGCTCTCTCACCCCTGGGGCACACACAGAGAGCAGCACAGCCTGGCTCAGCCCCTCACTTGCCTTCCCCAGGCTGGCAGTCCCCAGGCAGCGCTCTGGCACTGGGCAGGTGGGCTCTGTCTCACCGTGGATGGGCACAGCCAGGCTCCCCCATTAGTTCTGCCACCTTTCCTTTGCCTTGGGTCCTGCCCTGGATGGTTCCTGCTCCAGAGATGCTTCTCTAGCACAGCTCTAAGCTGCCACAGCCTCCTTCTCTGCAAAGCCCACATGACACCCGTCACTGAATGACAGGATTATGTCCTTCCAGACCCTCCCAACCACCCTCAGCCCTGCTGCCAGTTGGTGCCACTAGGCACCTGCTTCCCTAAGCCCTGCCTTTTCCCTGCTTGGCTTGTAGGTATCTTCAGGAGTACGCAGCCCTGGGCACAGGTGGTGGCATCTATCACTTCCGAGACCAGATCCTGTCAGGTGGTGCTGAGGCCTTCTTTGTCCTCAACGCAGACGTGTGCTCAGAGTTCCCCTTACAGGAGATGCTGGAGTTTCGGCAGCAGCACGGGGACGTGCACAGCTTTGTCATTCTGGGTACCACAGTGAGTGGCAGTGCTGGCGAGCAGAAGAGCTGCAGTGCTCTGCCCTGGGCTTAGAAGGCAGCAGCGCCTGCGGTGGGTGGGTCCCAGACTGTGAGGTTTGCGTTTCATCTGCTCTGCCTCCCTGTGCCTACTGCTCCACCATTGCTAACATTGTCCTTGTTTCTTAGGCCAACAGGACGCAGGCGCTGAATTATGGCTGTATCGTGGCAAATGTGGACACACAGGAGGTACTGGAGGGCCTTAGGGAGTCAAGCACAGCGTGGGCAGCAGGTGCTGTGGTGCCTGTGTGGGTGTGGGATCCCAGCGTGCCACAGAGGGTGTGATGCTGGGTGGAGGGGCTGCACCCTGGGATTCATGTCTCTTCCCTTGCCTCCAGGTTCAGCACTACGTGGAGAAGCCCAGCACGTTTGTCAGTGAGATCATTAACTGTGGCATCTACCTGTTCACACCTGCCATCTTCCAGCACATTGGCGAGGTCTTCCAGAGGAACCAGCAGGAGCTAGCACTGTGAGTGCCTTGCTCTGCTCTGTGTCCCTCCCACCCCCCTGCTTCCCAGGGCTGCAGCAGCACGCTCATCCTCCATTCTTTCTCTATCTTTTCTCCTCCTCTGCCATCACTCACTTGTTTCCTGGTCCTGCACCAGCTGTCCTTACCTTGGGTAAGTCTCCCTCTGTGTCTGCACTGGCTGCTCGCTGGGCTGGATTGATCCTAGTGGTAATGCATGCTTTCCCTCCCTTCTCCAGGCTGCTGTTTCCTCTGCTCTGCTCCTGGTCAGCTTGAGACTTTCCCTCTCCCTTCCTCTCTCCCCACACCATTCTCATTCAGCTCTGGACAAGAGGCTGAGCAAGCCTTTCACCTGCTCTCCTCCCCTCTCCAGCTCTTTGCACCAGCCAGCCTGTCACCCCACATCTCTGCCACCACCCAAGCTAAAATCCAGCTGTGCAGGCTCTGGGACTGGGGACAGGTTCATACACCCACCTGGACTAGGTGGGGCTCTTGCACCATCAACTTCTGGCTTAGATTTATTTTGGCTGGCAGAGCCCTGTCGGTCTGCTGCTCTGGGGCCCAGTGGGGCTGTCCCAAGCTAGCCTGACAGCTGGCACTGTCCCCACTTCTGGGGAGAAGTACCAAGCTAGGTAGGAATCTGGGATTGTCAGAGCACCTGAATTTGGGGAGGGGAGGGTAGGGTCTGCTGGGGTCCTCGGCTGAGGCGATGACTGGGGTGGGTGTCTAACAGGACTCTTGCTTGTAGAGAGGAAAGCTCCAATGGCTGGCAGCGTGCAGAAGTGATCCGGCTAGAGCAGGATGTTTTCACAGCCTTGGCTGGAAGCGGCAAACTCTATGTATACAAAACTGATGGCTTCTGGAGCCAGATCAAGTCAGCTGGGTAAGTGCTGGAGCATCAAGTGATCTGTACCAGGGATGGGAGTGGAGGATGCTCAGGCAGAGCCCTAGGGGTGGGTGGGTGGTGCTGATTTTGGATCCTCCTCTGCCCTGGTAGTGCCAGAGTGACAATAACAATCTTCTGCTTTTCCTCCTCCAGCTCTGCTATCTATGCCAGCCGCCTTTACCTGAACCAGTACAGCAAAAGCCACCCAGAGAGACTGGCCCAGAACAAACCTGGAGGCCCTGTCATCCGAGGTACTGCTCTGACACCCTCATGGTTTTGGGGCTGCCTAGGGAGGCAGTGGGACCCATGAGCAGGAGCTTCTGTGAGCTGCCTCCCTGAATCCACTGCCTTGTGTTGCAGGGAATGTGTACATCCACCCAACAGCCTCCATCGACAGCACTGCAGTGGTGAGTGCAGGCTGGGGGGACCCTGGGGCAGGCACATGCTCAGGGGTGCCGAGAGCATCACTGTCCTTGTCCTCATCACCTCCCTCTGTCCCCACAGCTGGGCCCCAATGTCTCCATTGGGGAGGGTGTGACAGTGGGCGCTGGGGTGCGCGTGCGAGAGTCCATCGTCCTGCACGGCGCCTCACTCCATGTAAGTAGGGCTTGCCTGAGGGAGTAAGTGACAACCCCCACCCCTCGAAGGGAGGCAGCAGCACCCTGCATTCTCCTCTCCTTCAACCCAGGACCACACCTGTGTCCTCAATACCATTGTGGGCTGGGACAGTACGATTGGGCGCTGGGCCCGGGTTGAAGGAACGCCCAGCGACCCCAACCCCAACGATCCCTATGCCAAGATCGACAGCGAGACCCTTTTCCGGGATGGGCGCCTCACACCATCCATCACAATCCTGGGTATGTCTCTGCTGCATGAAACGGCCCTGGCCTTGCTCAGTGAGGCAGCTTCTCCCCTCCAGCTAAATCCTTTGCGTTTTCCCCCCAGGCTGCAGCGTAACCATTCCTGCTGAGGTCGTTATTCTCAACTCCATTGTCCTTCCTCACAAGGAACTGAGCCGCAGCTACAAAAACCAGATTATCCTGTGAGTCACAGGCACCACCAGCCACCCACTCCCTGCTGTGCCCCACAACAAGAGCCTGCACTGAGGTCTTATGTCCCGGGAGGTTCCCAGCACTCCCAGAGGGGTAGGTGCAGGCCAGGAGCTCTGCAAGTGCCTGACTACTGCTCCAGACAGACATTAAAGCTGATGAGCATCAGCCTTGCATGCTGCATCTCTTGCAGCCCAGGGACCAGCCCTGGGCCCGAGTGAAGGCTTTGGGGACAGTACACGGCCCTGGTACCAGCCTGTGTGCGTATGCAGGGAGCACTTGCTGCCTGCAGTGTCTTGGGTCCAACTTCATGTGTTTCTCCACCAAAGGGCACTACCAGCACCACTCTGCCATTCCTCACCAGCCTCTCCCTGCACCATTTGCTGTTTGCAACTCCCTGGAAGGTCTTGGCCCATCTCCAAGACCTGGGAGCTTTGAATGTGCCTGTCATGTGTAGGCAGCTCACCCCACAGGAGTAGATCGAGGCTCCCAATTTCAGCATGATTGCAACAGCCTGAGCTGGGTTCCTGCCTGTTGCTAGGAAAACAGCAGTGCCAGGCTGTCTTAAGGGCACTGGCACACACATGAGGGCTGGGTCGGACTAGCGGCCCTGGAGGAGCTGCAAGAACACCCTTTCCCCCAGTACCACCTCTGCCCTATGGGCTCAGTATGAGCCAGGAGAGCTGCCAGCCCCACCAAGCCAGCTCCTATCAGGTCGAGATCCGTGCCTGCTGCCTAGGCAGGGCTCAGAGTGAGGGCAGAAAGCCCCTGCTACGCTGGTGGGCCAACAGCCTCCTTTATACCAGCATGGCTGGAGCTTGGGGGGGCTCACTGCATGTCTCCCCTGTCACCAGCCACAGCCTCTGGGCACCAGAGCAATCAGCTTACATGTGTGCAAGTGGCAGAGACTTAGCACCTCACTTTGACTCAAAAATCTGACTTTATGGAAGGCAGTTTCCTCCTGAGCCTGGCACAGATTGTCTACAGTAACCAATGCTGCCCTTTATCCTTTTACCTCCCTTTTTTTCAACTCTGTGCTAAAGCCCTGCACTCCATCAAGGGCCCCATCATGCTTCTCATTTTCAGCAAGGCACTGCATTAGGTATTCTCCATCCATGCAGTACCATCCCATTTTGATGGATTTGGAGTAAATCGTTGCTCCCAGCCCTGTGCCTTCCCGTGCCAGTTCTTCTGTGGTCCTGGGTGGGGATTAGCTGTTCCCTAGCTTTAAGCACATTAAACTCCTTCAGTTTGCTTCTGCCTTGGATGTGTTAATTTCCTTGCCCTCTGGTGTACACTCCTGCACTAGGGAAAACTGAGCCAAAGTACTTGCTTTCAGGATTGCACACGAATTTTCTCTCATGTGGCCCATGTGGTCTGGCTTTTAGCTGGGACAAAGGTTTACTGACTACTTGATGTGGCCATGGGGCAGTTCTTATCCCTGTTGTGTAATGCCTCTTTTCCCTAAGCTCCCTCTGCACTTGTTGCCCCTTCTGCAGAGTTATGTGGGGAACGACCCCTCCCTGGGACCTTGCTCCATTACAGCATGATCCCTCTCGCAGGGAAAGAGCTGTACATCTCAGCCCTGCTTGGGCTTTGTGCACCTCCGGCACTGCCCGGGCTGGAGGGGAGGAAGGAGTTAAAGAGGCCTCAACTGAGGTGCCAGGAAGTCTGGAAACACTTTAAGGTTGTCCTGCCCTGAGCAGTAACAGCTCCAATTACTTGAGGCCAACATATGGGCTGAAAGAGGGGCCCTCCCACCTCTGGGGCTCCAGAGCAGAAGAAGAGGACTTCAGCTCGGGTGGGAGGGGGCTCTGCCTGCCCTCCCAAAGCAGAGGTTCTGTGGAGCATTGTTCAGCTCTTTTCTGCTGCCCAGCCAGGCTCCAGTGAGCCCCAACCCCTGGCAGCAGCAGGGCAGGACAGACAGTAGCCACAGCCAGGTGTGTTTTGCTGCAAACATTTAATACAAACCTGATTCAAAGAACAGCGTTAGGGTAGTGTCCCTGGCACCACAGCTGGACAGAGCCAGCTCTGCTCCCCAGTCCCCAGGGAAGCAGAACAGAGCTTTGAGCTCGGCACTGTCACCCCACAGGCAGCTGCCTGGTCCCGCAGTCTTTGCTCCTCCTCCAGTGCCAGCTTCGCGTCCCGAGGGAGCCACTGCTGCAGGCTACACAGGAGAAGGGAAGAACCGGCCCACCTTCCTTGGGGCTGGCCCCTGCCTGCGTGGGGAGAGATGAGTCAGGGGTACAAAGCGAGCTCCCCTGGGCCCCCACCCACGCCCGACAGCACTCACGGGGGCCGGGTGGCCGTGCCCACGCAGCTCCGCAGGGTGCTGGGGAGGCAGCAGGTACCAGCTGGGCTCAGCTGGCCTGGCTTGGGCTCCGGGGAGGCAATGGGCTGGAAGAACGGTTCTGCAGGACAGAGCAGGGACAGCTCTCTCACCCCAGCCATGGACAACCAGGACCTTTCAAAGAAGCCAAAGGCCAGGGTGGGTGTGGGCTGGGGCTCCTGTGCTCACCGCATTCATGCTTTGGTGCTGGCACTGGCACTAAGTTCTCCTGCTCTGTCCCCAAAAAGCCTCTCCAGAAGTTGGGTGGCAGCGAAAGGAGACGAGCCACCACCTGGGCAGAGAGAGGGGTAGGATGGGAACATTGGCAGTGCCCAGGGTACACCCCACACCTCAGGGACCCCTCACCTTGCACTGCCGTGGCGTGTCCTCCATGATGGCGAGCGGTGTGGGGTTGGCTGAACTGTGTCCCACCAGCGTAGGGCCAAACACACGAGAGAGGTTGAGCACGTCCATCTTGCAGTCAGGGCTGCGTGACACCCTGCAAGGGGGAACAGAGGACGTGAGCACACTGCCCAGTCCAGGGGCTCCTCATCTGCAGCTTCCCCACTCTAGGGCACAAAGCCTGGGCGAGGGGCAGAGAGCCAGGAGATGGGGACAGACCCGTGCCAGGATGAGCCACTCACCTGAGCAGGTGCAGCATGAGGAAGGCCAGGGTATCCCTGTTGGCTGGGGGCAGCTTGCTCACCACATGGCGCAGGGCTGTGTCGCTGGCAGCATCATCAGGGATGTCTGCAGCAGCGCCAGGGAGCAGTGTTAGGGGAGAAGCAGTCCCTTCCCCTCCCCTCACCTTGGGACCCCCCTGCTCACCGGCAGCCCTCAGGAAGGCAGGGTGGAGGCTGAAGGTGACCAGCGGTTCCTTGAGCCCCCGCAGGAAGTCCTTGATCACCCCACACACCACATGGATGTCAGCCACGCTGCTCAGGGCGGGCAGAGCACCCCCAGCCCGCAGCAGCTTCCGCTTCCACTCCTGCACCTGCTGCTCCGCGCCTGGCACCCGGTACAGCCCTGTCTGGGGCACAGGGAAAGCGGCTCAGCCCCGTGGGAACCACGGCATTGCCACCTTTCACCATCCTGGCCCCTACCTCTGTCAGGCCTCTCGTCTCCACCTCGGTCACACACTGCACCACCAGCGTGGGCACCAGGGGCGGTGTGGAGGGCGCAAAGTCAGCGATCACACCCTGGGGAGAACAACGCCAACCTGTGCTGTGCCCACCGACCAGCCCTGCAGCCAGGGTGGGCAGAGGCCCAGTAGCCCTGAAGCCTCATGGGGACATGGAGAAGCCCCCAAGCACTGCTGTGCCCCCCTCACCTCACGGGGCCAGGCATGGTGGGGAGGCCTGGGTGTGCAGAGGCTGGGACACTGCTCCCGACACTTGGTGTGTAGCAGCAGCTGGCACTGGCAGCACTTGATGGCAGTCTTCCCAAAGCGGATGCGGGAACCACAGACACTGCACGGCTCAGGGCGGATCACCTGGAGAGGGGGAACAGGATCAGGGGCCCCCCTTGTTGCTAATACCCAGTACCACTCCTTTATCTTCTCCCAGCCAGGTCCCACTATCTCCCCTCCATTCCCCCTGCGAGCAGAGCTAAAGGTTGGGGGATGAAGGGCAGCCTTGCCACCCACCCCATAACGGTCTCCCCTGCCCGCCTTCCCAGAGGAGAGAGAGGCTGGGTCACGCACCGTTTTGGAGGTGAACTTGTGCTGGACTGGTGGGAGACTCGGTGGAGGTGAGGGGAAGGGGGCTGCTGCTGGCTGTCCCACTGAGCTGCCCTCAGCGTGGCCCTCCTGTCCCACAGCATGGCAGCCCCGATCTTCACTGGTGCCCCACACTGTGGTCAGCTCTGCAGAGGGTGGAGGCAGTGGAGGGAGACCTGAAAGACAAGCCACTCCATCTACCAGCTAGCATGTGGGGAGGCTTCCCACCTCCCAGGAAGTCTTTGCATGAGACAGTAGCATTTGGCATGCTCAGAGGGCCCCAGTACCTCCATGGTGGGGACAAGCATCCCCCCCCAACAGATCCCCTCCCTCCCCTGTGGCAGCAGCACCTTGAGGCTGGTCCCATACCACCCATCAACCCCCTTCTCAGCCCTTCCTGTGACCTGCACGTGTGGAGACACGATGTCCCTGGCGAGAGCGGCGTTGTGGCACCAGAACAGTGGGCAGGAGGCTGTCAGCAGGGCCTGGGACCTCAGCAGGAGGGGGCATAGAGGGGACACTCACCTGTCAAAAGGGGAGACCAACAAAATGTGTCTGCAGCCCCACAGTTCTCCAACTTCTTCCACGTGATCTCTACTCCACCTGATCCCCATCCCTGTGGTCCTGCACAGGCAGGGATGCTGCCACCATGGGCACAGGGGGGATGCAGGCCTCAGGGTCCAGCATAGCCAGGGATGCTGTCCCCACTGGAACCAGCGTGATACAGGCTGAAGGACACAGCAACCCAGAGAAGGCAGCTGAGCACTGTCCCCACAGTATCCACAGGACTGAGGGCTGCAGCATTGCCTTCTGGCACTGGGAAAGCCCATGCACCCCATCCCTGCCCAGGGCACACCAGGGTCTCTACTCACAGCATTATGGGGTACCACAGAAGAACGGTGCCGCTTCGCCATCACCACAGGGCCAACCTGAGGGGCCAGGGACACACGCTGGAAACAGAAGATAGTGTGAACAGCAGGCAGAGATCCCCCTCCCTGACCTTTCCCCATACTCCAGAGTACCCAAGCCAAGTGGCCTCAGCCCAACAAAAAGTCCCAGTCTCACCCTACTCCTCCCAGCACCAGGCATCATGGGGACCCAGGTTTCCCCACCAGGTCAGAGCCAGCCCTGGGGCTGGGGGAAGCCAGGTCAGGCCTGCAATGCAGAGGTGCAAGCAGAGCAGGGTGCGGGATGCCCGCACATGGGGATGAATTATTGAGGAGCCCAGCTGGGCCACGGTGGAGCGTAATGGAGTTTCTATTGATCGTGGGAGGTTTACCGAGAGACGGTTCTCCCAGCCCAGCATCAATAAATTAAATTCCCTGCCAGGCTCCTTGCAGCCTCCTGTGCTGGGATGGAGAAGTATCTGGGTGTCCTCACCTTGCATGGCACAGGACCAGCACCCCAGCCTGGGCTGCACACTGTGACCCCGGTGGGCAGAGGGACCCAAAGGACGCATTGCAGGAGTGTGATCAGAGCTGGGGGATCCTCACCCACACAGGGGCACAGCCACCACCTCAACACCAGCCCCCAGAACTGCCACATCCCAGCATTTCCTCGTACCTGCCTGTCCGGGACTTTGCGCTTCAGGGTCCGCACCACCGTCATGTCAACATCCTGAAAGGCAGCAGGGAGTCTGGGGATGTATCAGGCCAGGGGCATCCCCAGCAGCCATCTCCAGCTCTGATAGCAGCCCACCTCTAACCATGGGTATACAAAGATCTGTGCCACTGCAGAAGTGGGGCAAAACCCCCCCTTCACTGCTGGGGTGAACCCTGAGGCTCACAGCAGAACACTTCTTACCACATCATCCTCAGTGCGGTCGTAGCTGATATCCGAGTGGGACAGGAGGGACTGGCACGACTCGTCCACTGCAGATGACCTGCAGAGTGAGCTCAGCTGGAGCAATTCCCCCCTCAGCCAGCACCTACTCGTGCAGCTGCCCCTGGGAGCCCACAGCTGATACCTCTGCAGCGTCCAAGCACCTCCTTGCCCAGCCAGCCCCTCAAGCCCAGCAGTGATGAGAGGGGCACAGCCGACCCCAGGGCTGCCCGAGGAGCTGGGGTGAGCACCACCACCCCTGCTCACCTCCTGACGGGTGCCAAGGCTGCCCCAAGGCGTCGGCCAGCCAGGGCACTGAGAACAGAGCGCTGCTCCCCGCTCAGTGCCTCGTTGCCCCATGGCTCCCGCATCAGCAACTCAAGGACCAGCTGAAGTTTGCGCTCCTGAAAGTGAAACAGCGTGATGGTGAGCGGGCTGAGGGCCCCGCAGCCAGCCCCGCAGGGTACCCGTGTGGCCGGTCCCCTGACCTGCTTCTCCAGCTCAGCCTCTGCCCGGTGCCGCTTCTTCATCTCCACCTCCACTTGGTTTCGGGCGTGCTTGAGCTTCACCTCCAGCGCTGCCCGCTCGGCCTCCACACGGGCCAGCTGCTCGCGGGCACGACGCCCATCCTGCTCCAGCCGGCAGCATCTCTGGCGCGTCGCCTCAAAGCACCGAGCGATCCGGATGTAGTCTGGGGACAACGGCAGTGGGTGCTCAGCCAGGACGGGGGGGCAGCCCCCAGCTACCCCACACCACACCGGCGGCAGAGACGAGCGTGCCGGTGTGCCCTGGGCCGAGGGGTTGCACACACCCACCTTCCTCCACGCTGCTGCCGAGCTCCAGGAGCTGCAGCCCCTGCTCCAGCCGGGCCAGGAGCCGCCCGCAACGCTGCCGCAGCATCCCACCGCCCGGGACGCGACGGGGCCGGGCCCCTGCAGCCAGCCAGGGACCCCCTTTCCGCGTATCCACCCACAGCTCCTGCCCCACGCTCCCCTCCGACCGCCGGGATCCTCCGTGGGGCCCCGGGACGGCGCAGGCTCGGGGGTGAGGGGCCCTCCCGTCCGGCCTATGTGGGCCGGGGGCCGGGGTGGAGCCCGTCCCGGCCCCGCCTCCGCCTCCCACCGCCACCGGGCTCCGACCCGGCGCCCCGGCGGCTGCCAGCGCGGTGGAGCGTTCCCGGGACCTTAGGACGTGGGATGCCCCGGGGTGGGGGTGGCAGCACTGGCTGCAGGGTTGCGGAGCAGGGTGAGGGTCGCCTTTGGGGGCGGGGGATGCCCAGGCACTGGGTGTTCCTGATGAGAGCACTTAAGGGGTGCAGGGGCAGTGGGTGCGGGGTGCTCGGGGGCTTGCAGCGGTATCGGGGGGACCGCCGGGCGTGGGAGGCGCTGGGGATGCAGGAGTGCTGGAGGAGGCAGGGCTTCCCCACGCCCGCAGCCCGGGAATGTCGCGGCTGGGGCCGGAGGAGCCGATGTCCTTGTCCGCCGTCCCCCAGCGCTGTGCCCCGCATACCGAGCGGCGGGCGGGGGCGGCGGGGATCCCCCGCACCGGCTCTCCCGGCCTGATCCGTGTCCTGCAGATGGAGCCACCATCCCGCCGCAAAGCCCCGCCGCTACCCGCGTTCCCCGTGCTCTGCCCCTCTCTGCCCTGCCCGGGGGGTCCTCAGGGCTGCCCCCGGCCCCGCGCCCCCTCCCTGCCGCAGCCCCCGGGCCCTGGCGGTCCTGCTTCCTCGCGGCAGGGTCCGGGCAGGGTGCGGGGGGCGCCGGTGAAAGGCAGCTCCCCCTCCCCGGTGCCTGTCCCGACCTGCTACGAATACCGGGAATAGCAGCCGGGCTGGCGGCGGGGCTGGGCGTGCAAGTCCCTGCACATCCAAATACACACCAACACCTCGCAGACCCCTCGCGGGCCTTCACACCTCCCCGGCTGACTCTGACCTGGAGAAGAGGTTTTGCACCCCGTGGAGACACAGCACCAGGTCCACCCCTACACCTCGGTGTCTCTTGGGAGTGGCTGTGGGCTCAACAGGCTCCTCTCCCTGTGCCAGTCCCTCAGCCAGAGCCTAGACAGTGACAAGAGAGGGGTACGGGAGAGTACTACTACATGCCAGGGATACGTCTCAGGCACTTGGTGAGAAAATAGCCAGGATCCATTAAATAGCTATAGGGTCCGTGTCACTGCAAAGGCTGAACCTAATCAGCACTCGTGACTGAGGTTGTGTGGTACGAGGGACACTGGCCAGGGTATTGCCTGATGGGTGCTGCTGCCTGCGCCCCAGACAGTGCCAAGACATGGTTCCCCTTTGGGACAGAGACCATGGGGGACTGGGACAAGCTGGAAGCACCCTGGCAAGGCTTTGCTCCATTCTGTGCCAGACCATGGGGAACAGAGGGTGTTTCTCAGAGAAGCTCCTTCCTCCCAAGGTTGAATATGAGTCAGGTTTTGGAGCGACTTTAATTACTACTGGATCGATAGGCTCAGCATGGCCAAGCAAAATCCAATTGCAGCCCCGGGGGCCTGCCTGCTCAGCCCTCCCAGCCCACTCAGCCCTCCCTGCCTGCCTCTGGGGAGGCACATGCTCTCCCTCTGTGGATGTTCCTCAACCCCATTGCCCCAGCACCCAGCCACGGGGGCTGAGACCCCATCCTGCATGTGGAGCCAGCACCCCACTTGCTCAGCCCTAGCAGGGGACATGCATTCCTGTAGCAGGGCAGCAGATGGAGATGCCCCAGCCTTGCCAGTGCTGCCCATGGGAACACACACACACTCCTGACCCCCTTTCCACACCCAACACATGGAGCAGGTCTGTGGTCCTGGACCCACCCTGCACCTTGGGCACAAGCCTGGGAACCCCCAGGAGGGCAGAGTGGCCTTGGCAACATGCAGCCAGCCCCTCGTATGCCCAGGGACGGGTGGGGCCACTTGCCACCCATCCTGTGTCACCGCCACTGCCTGCTTCCCCCCTCCCAAGCCACCCTGGCTTGGCCAGGTACTGCATAAATGGCTGTTTGTGTCTCCACTCGGCCCCTGCGTGGGAAATAATATCGGCTGATGGAACATAATGCCCTGCTTCACATGTTCAATTTTATCATTTTCCGAGGAAGGCAATCTTCGTTTAAAGCTGAATGGGCTGGGGAATGTTAATGAAGCGCTGGCGCTGCTCTGCACCGGGCTTTATCTCTCCGAGAATAATTTGGGTGAGCTCGGAAATAGAGTTCCCAGTCCCAATTCAAGTGGCGGCAGCACCGCATGCCGATAAAAGTGTAATTCCTGGCCAGCGTGTGGCCCTGAATACATGACAATTTAACTCTTGGGGCCCCGCTGGGATATGCTGCCTGCAGCTCCCTGCTGCCTGCTTTGGGCCCCTCTGCCCTGTGTGCCCAGCACCAGGGTAGGTGCTCAGCCCAGACAGGATGTGCTCTGTCACTGCCACTCACCCCAGCCACAGAGCAAAGTGTGCAGACCAGGGAGGAGAGATAAGAGGGCTGGAGCTGAGCTGGAAGAAATCGGTCTACCTGGACAGACAGGACCCCACAGGCAGATCTGCGGGGTGCTCTGGGATTGGGGCTCTGAGACTGGGGCTGGGAGAGGGATGCCGCAGATCCAGGGATGCCCAGGTGCTGAGAAAGAGGGATGACGAGAGGGAAGGAGAGAGGGGCTAGGCTGGGGAACAGGCAGGAGGGAGAGAGGTCCAAGGAAGCATCGCATCCAGACAGACTGGCAGAGCAGGGTGAGTGTTCATGGGCTGAGGGCACATGGCTGAGTGAGGGACTCCCCCAGGAGTCCCTCTAGGCCCTGGTGACGATTGAGGGGAGCAAAGATAACTTGCAGAAGGTGTTTGCTGGTTCTGGAAGGAGAAATTCAGGTTAGCAGGAGCAAGCAGCCTTGACCCCAAAGAGGAAGCCTTGGGCGGTCTGCCTGGTCTTGCTCTAAGCCCAGTCATGGTCTGTCTCCAGCTCTCTCCAGCTGTGCTCTGGTAGAAGATCTCTGCACGAGGTGATCCTTGGGTCCTGCCTGAACTTCACTGTCCTGGACCCAGCTCCTGTGGGCTTCAGATGCAGTGGATAGGTGTTGCCAAGGCAGCACAGCATCCTCTGAGCAATGGTGCCTCATATCCTCAACCACCTCACCCTGAAGACACTGGGAAGGTGGTCTCTTGGCCCAGTGAGGGGTCAGCAGGGCCTCTTGGGCACCATTCTGGGCCCCCTCTGGTGGGGCAGTAACAGACCCCTCCCCTGGGAATGAATGGGGCGGGCAGGTTTCCAGCACAGTTAATCAGGGCTGCAAGAGCCGGGATTAATGTGCACTCCAAGGCTCTCCAGTCCCAGCTGTGTTCCAGCCCTCTGCTCTCAGCCAGAGCCGCCTCCACGCGCTGAATTATCAGCCTGAGTAATTAAGTGGAGAGCTTTGTTTTAATGCAGACATCTGATGCCTTCGCACCGAGGAGCACAACAACTGTCGCGGGTGTTTATGCTCCGTGCAACACATCTGGCTCACAGGGAGAAAATCCATCTCCACCGCTGTGCGAGATTAAAGGGAACGCGGCCCCGGTGTGGAGCAGGGGAAAGACGGCTCTGCAGTCAGCGTGGTGAGCAGGACCCATCCCCCTGTATCGCCCCTCCGGGTCCTTGCACCCTGCTGGCAGGAGGCTCTAGTTCAGGGCTGCCGGGCAAAGCACGCGTCGCCTCCGCGCCTCGGCACTCAAGGCAGCACAATGCGTCGCGAGATGAGGGATAATTACAAGCTTGGAGATAAATGGAAATAGGGCAAAATAAAACATGGGTTTATCAGAAGTAGATGGTGCCTGGCTCACCTGATACCTGCTGCTGATAAGAGAACTGGCTGTTGGAGGAGGAGGGATGCAGATCTAAAAGCAGCCACCGTGCCATGCAGAAAATTATTGCTTTGCACAGATTAGGGGATTAGCACCAGTGCAAGGAGCTGGAAAGAGGCTGGTGTGGGAAGAAGCCAGGCTGCAGGGAGAGAGGAGATAGCATGCAGGGGAGAGGATCCTGCTGGGACCACTGTGGATGCGCCTCATTTAATAGCTTCCTCTGTTGCCCCAAAAGTGGGGGCTGTGGGGAAATCTGCTGATGCTGCACAAACACAGATCTCTTCTCTCTGCTTGGCCCCCGAATCGAATCACTGTGCTTTGTTCATCACACCCGCTTGAGATGTCCGAGTAGTCCCGCGGATTTAGTGCTTTTCTTATGGGGCAGCTTGGCTGACCTGACACCGGGGTGAGCTGTGCCATCGTGAGCCCCTTCTTCATGAGCTTCCCCCAGCATCTCACCATCCCCAACACTCTGTGAGTGCTGCCAGCAGGATTCCCTCACTCTCTGCCCTGTGGCAGGGCTGTTTCCATCAGAGAGCTTGCCATCGCCTCCAGCCCCTCAAGCCCCTGGCTGCTTGGCACTGCTGGGACAGGGGAAGGGGCTGAAGGGGACAGAAAGAGGGGCTCCTCAGTGAGGGAAAAGGAGACTCCTGCTGGGAGTGTAACTGCTGCATGTGGTGCTCCCAGTGTGAGCATCAAAGAAACCCCATTGAGAAAAACTGTTTTAAAAAAGGAAAGCTCCAGGTGGCTTCCAGCAAAAAAACATGCTCTGGGCTGCTCCCCGACTGAGAAAAACATGTCAAAAATTTGGCAGGGGACCTCTGACCCTGTGCTGATCTGGTCGAGGAGCAAATGCCGTTGCGGTTGAGTGAAGCTGCCTTGCCGAGGCTCATCTGATTCCCCGTGGTGCTGAGCAGTCGGGGCTGGTGCAGCTCTGCTCCCCAGAAGGGCTGCCAGTTGGGACCATGGGCTGGAATACGCTGTGCCTGGACATGGAGATACTCGAGAGGCTTTGGCAAAATCTGGCAACGAAAACAGAGCAGGGGGTGTTTGAAGGAGCGGCACAAAATCATCCAACTCTCTGGCAGCCTGGGGTAATTTGAGGCTGGGAAATGTGAGCTGAAGCAGTAGGGGCCACATAGCCACCTCCGGGCAAGCAGGCTGATTTATTGCCTGCATGAGCCGAAATTGCAGCCCATGCTGGGGGGAGAGGCATGACTAGATCCCCCGCCTAGAGATGCTCATGGCAGAAGAGCAGAAATGCCATGCATAGTAGACGCATGGGAACAGCTTGAGACATCCCATCCAGTCATGCCTGGCTGGCCATGACTGCTACCCACGCTCAATGCATCTTCCCAGCCAGAGCTCTGCAAGCAGAGCCCATGGCAGGGGCAGAAGAGCCCTGAAGCAGACTCAGGTGTGTGGAGGTGGTGGCCCCAAAAAGGGCAGTGTGGGCGCTGGGCTGGCTATGGGCACTGCCCCTTAGGGGTGCATCCAGATTATCCAGATGCAACACTGGTGCTCCTGCCACAGCCACCCTGCGAGCCAGATTGTGGAGCAGAAGCTGCAGCACATTCACCTGGGTGGGAGAAGAAGGGCTGCCCTGCTGGCATGGCAATCACTGGTGCCACAGGATGCCACCATGCTCCCCTTGTGCCCAGGGCCGCCTCATCTCCCTTGCCTCCTCAGCTGCACCCAGCCCAAGTGGGGGATGGCTGCCCCCACCAACTGGAATTAGTTCCCTGAGATGCTATATCAAATGCTTTAACAAAAGCCTGATACTTCATACCTCTTGTCTCTTCATCATCAATTTATTTAGCAATTTTACCCAAAAAATGCTATGAAGTTGGACTGGGTAGATTTATTCTGTGTGAGCTCCAAGCATATCTTTATTGCTCCCTGTTCCCTTGCCCTCGAGGTCCTCAGAAGCATTTTTCTCTTAATATTTGCTCTATTATGTTACCAGGGATGAAGCTCTATTGATGGGCAGTAATTGCCTGAACTGCCCTGCCTTCCCATGATGAAGATTGGTACCTTACCAGCAGCTGCCTCCCTGCTCTCCTGTCCTTCGTCACAACATTATTGACTAGCAAAGTTCATTAATGAGACTCCTAATGACTGCAGCCGTGCCAGCCCGGCCCACTATGCTAACCTCTGCCATGTTTTGCCTTGGTGGCTGCTTGTAGCAGGAGGCATTGCAGGATGTTTTCGGCATCTTTGGAGCCATGTGGGTGACTGAGCCATTTCTAAAACCCTGCTGACTCCTTTTGCCAGGGGATACTGTTCCTGCCTGGGCTCTCATCCCCCTTGCTTTTGGGGACCAACCCCTCCAGGCAGGCTGTGTTGGTCAGACAGTGCAAGGGAGGTCTATGTCAGCTGTGATTGAGAGGTTTTGGGGTGTCCTGGGAGCATCCCTGAGGCTCCTCTGTCCTGGTGTTTGCTTTGCTGCCCACGGTCCCAGCACCAGCAGCAAGAGCCAGGCTGGCATCGAGCCAGGCCTGATGCTGGGATTAGGCACTGCCTCCTACAAATGAGCTGTTAATTATCATAATCTGGTAATTGAGAAAAATCTAATTATGCAAAGCTAATGGATTTAAAGCTGTGCTGGGGAGCACAGGCCAGGGGAGCACAGCTGGGCAGGGCCAGTGTCGCCAGCCCGTGGCTATAGACACCACCAGGGTCTTGCTGTGCCTTTTGCTGCACTCTGAGGCCCTGTGGGTGCCCAGCCAGGGCCAAGCATCTGCAGGAGAGAGCCCAGTCCTCTTGCTCCCCTCCAGCCACACTGGGCCTGGGAAACACCTCTTCACTGTGCCTGAGCATCCTTACCTCTGATTTCCCTACCTTCTCTCCTGGGAGGCTGGAGAATACAGCCTGCTATCCTAGTTTGTGTGCTCTCCCTGGCCTCACAGACATAGCTCTGCTCTGTGTCTCTGCTCTGCTTCCACCATCAGCAAACTGGTGCTATGGGATCTGCTCAGACAGGTCCATGAGGGGCGAGCCCAGTAGGGAAAAGCAGCATCTTTTACTAGACCAACTTGAGATTGTTCAGAACGGGAAACAAGCTTTCGGGTACACAAGTGCTTCTCACCACTCACAAGAAACTTTCTTTCAGCTTCAAGGCTGGCCTCATAAAAGACTTTGCATCTTCCTGTGCACTGTGAAGGTGAGGGATGCTGAGTGGTGCTGGCCCCTCCACCATGTCAGATGTCTGGGCCTCGAGGTAGCACCATGCCAGAGAGCCTGGCATCACCGCTGTGGTGGCATGCGGGTGGTGCCAGCACCTGGCACTCCCCTGAGGTCTGTGTCGCTGCCCCCATGTGCTCTGCCACCCTTCACTCTTCCCTGTGCTCATGGCAGTCTGGCCCCTTGCAGCTTTTGGGGATCCCAGAGGAGGTGCTTGAGTCCAAGGGCACAGGAGCTGTGGCAAGAGTGACACTTGACATCTTGTCTCCTTGGGCAGCCTGATGACCTGTGCTCCAGAGCTGTGCTTCTGGAATGCTGCAGCAGAGCTTGGGGTTCCCCCACATCACCATGGCCAAAGACAGGTTGTCCTGCCAACCTGGCCAGGCACCTCTCCTGAGCCCAGGCCCATGCAGCCCTGCCCAGGCAGCATCTGCATGTCCTGGCAGGGAAAAATGAGGAATGTGCCTGTCTCCCCCTCCCTGGGGAACCCACACTAAGTGCACGGAGAGGGTGGAAGTGAGCAGAACTCCAAGTAATTGCCCACAGCCCCGGGGGACAGGCAGTGAGAGTGCCCTGAGCTTTCCAGGATATTTCAGCCCCTGGCTCCAGTTCCTGCAGGATGTGGTGATCGCTAAGTACATCTGCGATCCCGGCACTCAGCGAGCTTCCCGCTCGGGGCAGGGTGCGGGCGGCACCACCCCGCACCGGTCCCGCCCCGCACTGCTGCACATCACACCCCGCAGAGCCCGGCCCGCCCGGTGCCGTGACAGTCATCCACCCCTCAAACCTCGTCCGGCACCTCGGCCTCAGCGGGGAGAGGCAGAGCCGGCCGCCAGCATGTGGCTGGAGGAAGCTCACAGGCCTCCCCCACGCACCTGGCGTTCCCCCTGGCCCTCTGCAGCCCTTCCTGCGGGGGACCCCCCTAAAAGGCACCCAGCACGAGATGTCCCGGCCCCACGGAAACCTCCGTGCAGCCTGGAAGAGTTTGCCAGCCGTTCCACCCTCCATGGCATCCATCACATCTTCCGGCACCGGCGCTACACCCTCCGCAACTTACTGTGGCTGCTGGCCTTCCTGGGCTCACTGGCCCTCCTTATTCATGCCTATGCCAAGTGCGTGGGCTTGTACTTCCAGTACCCCCACAGCACCCAGCTGGAGGAGGAGACGGAGCACAACAAGATTTTCCCCGCTGTTACAATCTGCAACCTCAACCCTGCCCGCTTCTCGCAGCTCTCCAGCCAGGATCTGCACTGGGCAGGGGAGATGCTGGGGCTCCTGGACGGTGCTGGCCGGCCCCTGGTGCCAGAAAGCCCTGAGAGGAGCAGGTTGGAGGCTCTGCTGGGGACGCTGGCCGTGAGCGAGGAGGAGAAGAGCCGTCCCTTCCACCTGGAGGAGTTCTATGAGCGTGTGGCCCACCAGCTGGACCTGGGCCAGATGCTTGTCCGCTGCACATTCGCCAAGGAGGACTGCAACAGCAGCGACTTCCAGACCGTGAGTGGCCAGTGGTGGGACATTCCAGGGGGCAGGGAGGACTTGGCATGGCCCCTGGGCTGGCAACCACAGCCTAGTGCACTGCTGTGGGGCTGATAGGAAGACCCTAGCCTGCAGTGACCAGGGATCAGGGGAGGGGACAGACGTCAGGAACCAATTTTGGTGGGCTGTAAATCCTTGGGTTTGTTGGGGCTGGGGCAGAGCCCCATGCAGAGCTGGGGTGCACTGGCTGGGCTGGTGGGGCTCTGGCAGTGCTTGTGAGGCAGAAGCCGGGCTGAGAGACACAGAGAAAGGGTGAGCTGGATGGCCCAGCCTTGGGATTTACCCAGACTGGATCAGCCCCAGCAGAGGCAGACTGTGACCTGCAGCCTTGCACCAGCCTGCATGGGAAGCCTGGCTCCTTTCCTCTGCCATGAACTCCAGGGGAGAGCCAGGCTCCTGAGGGCTTGAAGAGGGAGGGAAGGTAAATCTGGGCCTGGAGGGCTTTAAAAGGGAGCAAAGCATATCCCCTCCTAGCAGAGCAGGTACCAGGGGATGGGTTGAATCCAAGCTGTAGGGTAAGTGAGCAGACAGAGGCACAGTCCTGCCCTCCTAGTCAGCATGGGGATGTGACTGGGACAGGGCACAGGGAGGTAGGTAGCTGAACCCCTGGTGTTATCAGAGCCAGAAGAAGTTAAAAGCTCATGAAAGTCCCATTGATGGACACCACAGGAGTGCTTTTGGCACAGGTTTGTGGGATCTCAGCTGGGCCAAGTGTGAGGGAGAGCCACAGCCCTGGCCTAGGGCTCCAAGCCCTCCTGGAGTGGGGAGAGCTGACACACAGGGGGACTGGCAGGCAGGGCTGTGCAAGGCCAGCAGCCCCTGCCAAGAATCCTGCCATCCCTGCCATCCTGCTGCCTGGTGGGCAGCCTTGGGGGCTGCAGCCTCCCCGGGCAGTGTGTGAGTGCCCAGTGCCGCTGGCATTCCCAGCTGGCAGCTGCTCCAGCTTGGCATATGCAGAGCTGTGAGCTGGGAGGGTCTCTAATCTAGCGTGACGAGCCTGCTCATCAGCCTAATGAGAACAAAGTGTGGCTGTCACACTGGGCCCTTCCAGCAGGTGTCAGGCAGCCAGCGGGGGGCACAGCCGTGTGCCGGGAGGGCAGGGCTGGCTCCTGCCACTGTGACACCCTCCATAGCCTTCCCACTGGCTGCAGAGACTCCAGTGCCCAGCCAGGTGTGGCGGGGTCACCCCAGTGCGTCAGGCGGGCTTGGGTGGGATGCAGGCAGGGCAGAGGCAATGCCCAAGCGGGAGCCACCCCCTCCCTTCTTGCCTTTTTGCTCCTGAGTCAACAGCGGAGGATTACTGGGCTGTAAACAAGGGGATCAATGGTGCTGATGGGAACATTTCCTGGTAATAGCTCCGGCCTGTAAAACACAGTGCAGGGGGAGGAAGGGGAGGCTCTGCTCTCACAGCAGTTAACCCTTCCCACCCATGCTCTGGCTTCTTGGTGCCTGGGCTTGGACTCACAGTGGCTGGGCTGGATGGTGCTGGCCTTGGCTTGAGCAGGCACTCCGAGCCTCTGGGCACACAGCGAGGTAAACGCCTGTCAGAGGTGTGATGCCAAGCTGGCAATATGGAGGAGGCATCCTGACCTCTATGACTGCTCTGGTGGCTGGCCCCTGCTGCGTAGAGATGGCTGTGAAGAGGCAAGCACCATCCCAAGGAAACGCTTCCAGCACTGCTGGGAAATGCTAAAGCCATTGTAGAAGGATGCCCAGCCCTGGTCTGTGCATGGGAAAACAGGGCTGCTACAGTCAAGTGGAGAGGTGCTAATGGCTGCTGTAGCATCCCCTGGCTCCTTAGCAGGGCAGAAAGTGCCATCAGCCCTTCTTGGCAGCCCAGACTGCAGAGCTTTGGACAGGTGAAGAGGTTTCTTTCTGCTGGTTGCAGGGAAAGATGCCCGTGCAAAGGGTTTCTTCTGACACCTTCAAGCATCTCCGTGAGCACCTCTACTGCGAATCTCAGCTGTCTGCTCTTCTCACTGCCACCCCTCTAGGAGCAATAGTACCCCAACAGGCCCCAGGCTCAGGCACCAGCCCAATCTGAGCTCACTGCCCTTCCCACGCCACAGCTTCCCACATCACTGCCAGCCACCCTGCCACCCACCCCCATACACAGGCAGCCCTGAACACACCAAACCCCTTTGACACACACCTGCTGCACCATTGCCCCAGCAAGCGTGCTTGCATGTGCCCAGAAGGCACCCCTGCCTTGGGAGGACTCCCCATCACTGGTGCTGCCCTAGGACACTGTCCTGCTGCCCCACAGGCACACTGCTGCATGCCTCATGCTGTCTCTGCAGCCTGAGCAGGACAGCAGGTGACGGGTGCCTGGCACTCGAGCGGATGCCTGCATCCCTCTGTGGACACAGGCTGGTCATGGTGCCCTCCACCCACCCTGCTTGGGGCTGGCAGGTAAATGTCAGCCTATTTTTATCTGCTCCCCCATAGGGCAGCTGTTCCTTCCATTCGGATGAGCAGATGTGCCTCCATTTTCCATCCCACTGGGGACCAGGGTTAATCTTCCTGATTTCACTTCCTTGCTTCCTAGAGCTGCCCTCCCTGGGTCTGGGCAGTGGGGGATCAGGGACTAATCCTCCCGGAATGAGTCAGGCTGCGGTGGGCTCTCAGCGGCACAGCACGGTGACTCCCAAGGGCATCCCCTGCCGGTGGTGAAGGCCAGCTCCCCACTCCAGGATGGCAGGGGCTGCCTCCTTCCTGCGGCTCAGCCAGGCTGTATGGGGCCAACCTGGCTGCAAAAGGTGGAGAAGACACTGGGGTGGGGCAGATATGTGCCATGGGGTTTGCACAGTGCTGGCCGGTTGTGGGGCTGGGGACACAGGACCTAGAGGAAAACCCAGGCAGCACTGGGCAGCGTCAGTGCAATGTGTAGCCAGCAGCACAGGTAGTGGAGCCGCAGCTGAAACCCTCCTGGTGGCCACTGTCTGTGTAATTATACCTGTTTCCAGCGGCTCTCCCGGCCAGCACGGTGCAAGGCACCACCGAGGGGCTGGCGTGGCGGCCGCAGCCACGCACTGAGTGATGGTGTGTGTAATAGCAGGGCTGGCAGGTAATAGCAGCCTTGGAGTCCATCAATAACTCCCCTCCCTGAGGGATGCTGCCCTCCCCTCTCCTGGCACAGCCAACAACTAGTCAGAGCAACGCTTGCCACTCCCCCCCACTGCACTGGCGAGGTGGGGTTGGGGGTTTTGGCTGGACCAGGAGGTACCTGTGCAGGTCATCCAGGTACCCTCAACTTCACTCCCACCTTCACGCATCACACAAGAGCAGATTGTTTAATATTCTATTAATAGTTTTACTCCCTTAAATTATTGATCAAAATTTACAGCCAGAGCTGCCAGCTTCAGGAATCAATCTGGCGTCCTGCATAGTGGATTGGGGGCAGAGGGGAGGCGGAGGGGACAGCCAGGCAGGCAGGGGGCATGGCCTGGGGCCGGGCGTGGGGGCAGCACAGTGTGGGGCTGCCTGGGAACCCTGCTCACCTCCTGACTCTGGATGATTCTCAGTGCTTCTCCTCCGTGAGAGGCCCAAGCCCTTCCTTCCCAGCTGGCAGGTGCCAGCAGGCCCTGGGCAGCCGGCGGGGACAGCACTGCTATCTCTGCCACCCAGCCGCTGCCTGCCCGCTCGCACCAGCTGCCTGTGGGAGCATCTGTGCCCCAGCTCACCTCCCTGAATTATTTAAAGCTTCTCCAGGTGCTGCAGGAAGACGACAACATCAGAACTGGGGATGAATGGGAAGCTGGGGACATGGGACAGCCAGTGGGGAGCTGCTCCTGCCCATGCTTCGGGTCTGTGGCACCCCTGGATGGGTCCCTCTGCAGCCGGGCTGGCCTTGGGGACAGGACTGACCCCTCAAAGAGCAGCTGCCGTGGGACTGCGACCCTGCAGCTGGAGAGGAGATACGACCAACACAGGAGAGGAGAGTGTTACCCCTCCCACAACACCCAGGACTGCCCCCAAGGGTGCAGACAGGGATCCGAAGCCGGCAGAGGTGTCAGGGCCAGCCAAGGTGCCCCAGCGTGGGGGCGGTGAGGGTGGAGGGGCGCAGGTGGGTGGCCCCCGGCCCTCTCGAGGCTGATTGCGGATCCGCCTGGCAGGGGATGCGGAACCTGCCGAAATAGCGGATTTAATTATCTCCGTGGAGCAGCGGGAAACCAGCGAGCAGGGAGGGGGTGGCGGGTACCTGGTGCTGGGGAGTCGCAGCAGGGGGGCAGCCAGGGCTTGATCTAGCAAGGCTGTGTCCCACACAGCCCCCAGCCCCACAGCAGCTACTCGGCAGTGCCATGCCAAGAGCCCCCTTCCCACTTCCCCTGTAGGAAGGACACAGCCCCACGCTGCAAAGCAGCCCCCTCAGTCAGGGTCCCCACGTAAGGCTCGGGACCCCCTCAGCCGTGTGCCCCCCTGCAGCCCCCTCCCCAGCCCCAGCCCTGCTCAGTATGCCGCACGCTCCCTCTGGGCACTGGGCAGGAACTCTTCATTTCACACATCATTTCCTGCTGCTGCTGCAGAGCCACCTGCAGCCCCATCCCCGTCCCCCCTCGGCTACCCCCATCCTCATCCCCTTGGCATCAGCCCCCCAGCTGGCCCTGGGACCGCTTGGTGCACGCTGCTGTCCGTGTGCCCTTGGCATTGCCCATGGCCCTCGCACACTGTCCCCTGGGAACCGTTCCTTTGTCACCACCTGCCGTCCCCGTACACTCACCACTAATCCTTGGCACGATGCCCCATCCCCTCTGCACTGTTCCCTTATCACTGACTGCCATCCTTGTCCCCTTGGCTCCTCCAGCACCTCTCTGTCCCCTTGGCCCTTCTCCTTTCTACGGGGTGCTCCCAACTCCCAACCCAGCCAGACTCCCCCTGCCTGCTCTGCTTTGAGCCCCAGCCAGAAAAAACCTCTGCTTTTCTCCCAGGAGATGGGCCCTGGCATCCCAGCCAGCCTGGACCTGGGGTACTCCTTGCTGCACCAGCTGCTGCAGCACAGAAGGGTGCTGGGCCCAGGTGGCCCCCAGGTCTGGAAGAGTTAACAGGCAGGGGCTGGGAGGTGAGGCAGCAGCAGGAGCGACCAGGAGTGATCAATACGGTGTGTTGGAGCCGCGCACAAATCGCAGCTTGGAGCCATAAATCTCCCTGCCGTCACATGCGATGAGGATGAGCAGGGAGCTTATCTCCTGGCTGCGGGGCTGCCAGCCGCTCCTCCTACACACGGCCCACCCCGCACTGCCCTGGGACCACGCCAGTCCCGCTGGGAGCCGCGGCCCCCCCGCTCCGCCACGCACCCCACCGTCCTCGCAGGGTCAGTGCTGGGTCAGTGGTGGGCAGGCTGGCAGCTCCCAGGCCTGGGTAAAGCCGGCCTGCATCCATGAGGGCTGCATCCCTTCTGTGGGAGCAGGCATGCGGATTCAGGCAAGGGCTGATAGGCTGGCTCCGGGCATGACATCCTAAAACAGCTGAAGCCGCCCTGGCTCTCTGGCTGCTCCTGCCAGCCACCTGAGATGAATCACCCAGGGCGAGTGAGTCACCTGCCGGCCCCCCTGGCCTCGGCCACGTTGGCAGCAGAGCTTGGCAGCAGCATCCACTACACTTCCTCATGCTCCCCTTGGCCCAGCAGCAGGGCTGTTGCTGCTCCACTTTCTGCAAGGGAAGAGCTGCGAGGAGATGTCCAAGGGCTTGTGGAAGAACGGGCAGCACAAGACACATGGCAGGGTTGCCAGTAGTGAGTCCAGTGCTCTGTGTGTTCCTTCCCAAGCCAGATGCCAGGTGACCCTCCTCCAAGCAGCAAACGCTCCAGGAAGGCTTGGACTATGGGCATGTGGCAAGCAGCCTGCTACTGGCGACTGGCCGGGATCAATTTAATCTGCCCAATCCAAGGAAATCCAGCTCATCCAGATCTGGAAAGCACCCAGTGCCTGGAGCAGCAGGCAGGCAGGCAGGCAGGTAAGCAGGCTGCACGCACAATCCCATTCCATGACCATGGCCAGGCTCCAGCTGCCCCAGTATGGCATGGCCTGTCGTTTATGGGAACTGGGGTGAGGCCAGGGCTGCTCTGTGATGGCAGACTACTGCTCAGAGCATCTTTCAGCTGAGCCAGCTGATGACCCTATGCCCAGAGGAGGGCATGTATGCTGTCACTTGCACCACTGCATGCGAGCTCAGAGTCTCCTGCATCCTCCTGCTGCAGGCAGCACTGGGCAGCGGTGCCCTGGCCAGGGGAGGACCAGGATGTGTCACTGGGTGCTGCCCAGACCCCAGTATGCAGGAGACAGTCTTGGCTGCCAAGGGCTGGCAGCCATCACCATCCTGCCTGAGAGCCTGGATTGCTGTGGGTGGTGCATCCCCGGCCCAGTTTGGTATCAGCCATGAGCTGAGGCCCCGAAGCTGGCAGGGGTGGATGCCAGGACCCTGTTCCTCTCCAGGATCTCCCAACCAAGCTTACTGTGCAGTCAGCAGCTGAGCTGGCATTGATTTATTGATCCAGCATCCATAGGGGTGGGAGCTGGGAGGGGCTCGGGCTTTGATCAACCTCCTGCAGAGGAGGCAGGCATCAAAGGCTGATGCGTGGGCAGCAGTGGCCTCTCTCTGGCACAACTGGGAAATCCGGCTGTTGTTTTGGTGGGCATGGCCTGGGCTGGGGGCCTGGATACTCAGGTAGCCAGAACTGGCACCCACACCCTTTCTGGTGGTTCTGGCGAGGGTGAAGGACTTGCAGGAGCCAGGGAACCCCTGGATGCTGAACCCCAGGCAAGCAGGTGTGCCACAACGATGGGCAGACAGTTTCTCTCCTGTGCTGCTGGCAGTAGTGTATCTGCCATTCCCAGCAGAAGAAGCAGACCTGGCTGCAGCTGCATTCCAGGGTAAAATAGGCAGTGATGTAGGGCACTATGGGCCCCATGGCTGTGCCCGGCTCTGCCCTGAAGGTAGATGGGCAGGAGAGGTGAAGGGAGCAGGGCAGATGTTAGTGCAGCTGCTGTGCAGGGGTGACAGGTGGGATAAATGATCCTGGGCTCTCCAGGGGCCAGTAAATTAGAATCAATAAGAAGCAGGAATAATTTATTTGTTTGACATCGCCTGTTAATTAACTGGGCTGATGAGTGTGATGGGGAGTGGCAGGAACCCTTCCACCTGCTCATTTGGTGCCTTTCCACAAGGGGTGGGAATGGCATGGGGGAGTCCCATCCTCCGTAGCCCACATCTGTCCCTGCCCTCAGCAATGGGGCAGGGACAAGAGGAGACATCATGGAAGAGCTCTTGGTGATGCCTGACCACCTGTGTCAGGGCACAATGTGGGGAAAGGCTGAACATGGGGATGCTGCATGGCATGTGGGCCAGCAGTGCACACATGGTCCCTGCATGGTCCCCGTTGCTCAGCATTTCCTCCATGCCCAGGCACTGCCAGATCTTGGCTCCTGCACCTTCCTGGCTGCTGCAGCTCTGGTGTGGCCCGTGTGCTTGCTCCACCAGCCGAGCATGCCTCCAACCAGGGCTACCTCTGCAGGCTGCCTCTAATACCTCCCACTGCTGCCCTGCCCCCTGCACTGGCAGGGTCTCACGTCCATGTGTTGTCCACTCTCCGAGAACATGTCCTTGCCTCTCCCTTGCCTGAATCCGGGCTCTCAAGCATCCGTGGCAGCTCTGTCAGGAGTGGCTGCAAGCAGAACTGGCTGACGATGTGTGCCAAGGCAGTGGCACCCCCACCAGGGAGCAGGACAGGGCTGTCCCCAGGTCCCCACTGGCAGGGTGCTAGGCTGCCCCTGCTCTACAGGCCTGCCTCAGCCCCAGGCAGCACCTCCCTCTGTTTTTTTTTAAAAGAATAACATTTCTGCTAAATACTTTAATCAGATTAGTAGCAGTGTGTCTGCAGTGCTGTTAAATCAATGCTCCCCAACACATCTCGGCGGCTAGAAATCAATTACTGTTTAAGCCGTGCCTTGGTCCCTGGCCTGCGATCAATATGGGAGATGTATTACTCTCCCAGAGTCTTTCCCACTAAAAACCTTTCATTTGTATAACAGGAGCTCAGGCAAAGTGCCGGTGCCCTCCCTTCCCACCTGCTCCTCAAGGACCAGGCAGCCCCGTCCCAGCTCTGCTGTGGGAGGCTGCTGGGGCCAGCTGGCTCGGAGACTGTATGGCACAGGATTAGGACAATCCCTGCTCCAGGAGGAGGTGTGCAATACTGGGCCAACACAAAGTGTGCAAGACTGGGTCCCGCACATGATGGGCTGACAGGTTAGGGACCCACAGCAAGGGTTGCCTGGTGCCCCTGGGGCCTCCTGGGCCCGGTTCCAGTGTGTCTGAATCCTCTGCCAGCTCCAATGCCCACTGCCTTGGCTTCTGCCCATCACTGCATCCCAGCCAGGGCACTGCCAGACCCAGGCATCCCACAAGGAGGGAATGACCACTGCCCCATATGCCCCTGCTCCAGAGCTTTGCACCTCTGTAGACCCCTCTCTCCATAGGGCTTTCCCTCCCCCCTCCTCCATCTTTGTCCCATAATTTGGAGAGTGATTTCCATTATTCATTATAAGGATCTTTAATTAGCTGTGAATATTAATGACTTACTCTGTAATTAATCATGCTTTGCATGCTGAGGGGGGGCAGCTCCTAACACCACCTTGGCTGAGCATGGGTGGTGAGCTCCGGCAGTGGTGGCACCTCCAGGGTCTCACCCCATCCCAGGTCAGCACCGCCACTCCCCCATGGGACTATAGGGAGAAAGTGGCCCTCCATAAGGACACTGGCAGCTTCCATTTGGGGATTCAGCCTCTCATCCCCAGGCCAGGGCTGAGGGGTGCTGGGAGGCACAGTGAGGGGCTGCTCTCCCCCTTCTCCCTGACCTGATCTTGCTTCAAGAGCTGGGGGCAACCTGGACTGTGCTGGGATCGTATCTCCTTGCCCAGCTCTGTGGGTGCCTGTGAGGGATGAAAAGTGGCTTTTGGTGCATCACTTGCTCTTCTGCCCCATGCAGTGCACTCTGGCAGGCTCCAGGCTGAGTCCTGCTGGGGGCTGCTGGGCTAAAGCCCTGCGGGCCAGGTCTGCATTGGCCAAATCCACCTCACCCCTACACAGCTGCAGTGCCCTGCCTGAAGCAGACAGGCATCATCCTTCTTGCAGCTCCCTGCCCTCTCTGCCTGTCTGTCTGCACATTACCTCTCAGCCTCTGCTGTCAGGCAATTTATGTAGTCCCAAATCTTGCTTGGTCGCCCCAAATTTGGTTCTAGCGTTGTCTGCACTGGGCAGAAACTGAGGCAGCAGGGCTGGTGGTGCAGGGATCACTGCCTGTCCCCATCCTGACATGGCAGGGCCGTCCCAGGTGGCAGTGCCAGGGCTGGCTGTCCCAGAGGCCTAGGTGACGGATGGCGAGCGGAGGCACCCGCTGGCCGCCGGAGGCCTCTGCCTGCCTGCTCCAAGCGCTCCCACGAGGGCAGAGTTTGCTTAAACAGAGACAGATTTAACTATTTCCATTACAGCTAAATGATGAGCCCCATAAACTTTATGGCTCCATGCGCATGAGAGCGGCTCTAATGGCCTTCACCATCTGGAGGAGATGGCTCCGTGGGGGACCTGCCGCCCGCTGCCTGCCCACAGCCTGGGCCTGCCTGCAGAACCAGAACCTTCCCGGCACCAGCACCGGCATCGGCACGGGGCTGTCAGCACCTTCAGCTGGCATGATGCCACTGGCTCTCTGTGTTTGACCCCGATGGGATCCTGCTGTGGAGCAGATAAGCTGTGCCTGGAGGTGGCCCAGTTAACCCTAGGGTTTTTTGGGGGTCTGCAGCCCTGCTTGCACCCACACTGCAGTGGAGTGAGGAGAGAATACTCCTGGGTGCCTTTTCCTCCCATCCGCTGCCCCACAACTCTGCAGGGGCAGGCTGGGAGCCAACACTCGCTTTGGTCCTGCCTGCACCTCCAAATGCCTCCAGCACGCTCCCTGCCACTTCTCTGCTTGTGCTGTGCTGCAGGATTTGTCACTGGTAGGCACAGGAAAACTGCCCAGTAAGGTCGTGCTCTGAATACCCAACTGCCCCTCAGTAGTGCCCATCCGATGCCTGCTGGTTGCTGATTGTAGGGGGTTTGCAGGAAATTGTGGGGCAGCTGTATCAATCATCCCCTACAGAGGACTGTTGGGATGACTGTGATCCATGCAGGGATGCTGCTGGGCTGGCAGTCCAGGCAGGGTACTGCAGGCACTGAATGGTGGAGGGATGGGCAGGTGCAGGTGAGGACACAAAAGCTTTTGTGCTCCTAACCCCTGGTTTTTGTGGCTCCAATGGCAGAGCCTTCCCCCATGACTGTAGGCTGGTGGGAGTGTGGCTGCATGGTCATGGCCAGCCAGGGCAGGAGGGCTGTGGGGCTGCCAGCTCCCAGCCTGGAGCTGAGAGGGAGGGCTGCTGGCACGGTGCTGCAGCAGAGGATTAGGTTTGGTGCAGGAGAGCCAGAGAGATGCTTTGAAGTCTCATGAATATGAATCAGTGGCTTGGGGCAGGAGCGGAGGGTCTACGCTAATCTCTTCCTTGCCATGGTGACAAGTGTGACAAACAGTGTGTGGGCCAGGAGGCAGGGCAGGGATCAGGGAGGGGACAAGGGATGGCAGGAAGGGCAGCCCTGGTGAAGGGGGACATGTGGCTGGCAGGTGCTGGGGTGCCACACCAGGTGCTCTGCAGTGCACCCCAGACAGCTTCCCCCTTCCTTGTGCCCACCTTGGCTCCTGGAACCCCACTCTGAGCAGGGTGCTGTCCCCATGGATGCTGGCACCCCACTGGGCTCTGGGCCCCAGGGCAGAGGTGGTGGCATGGCTGCTGGCTGGGCCCATCTGGTATGGCACTGCAGGTGCCCCAGCTTGCCATGGGTGGCCAGGCAGGGAGTGCAGTCAGTGCAGGCAGGATGCAGCCCCTCAGGGCCAGCAGTGTGGGCAGGGACAGCTGCCTCAGCTCAGCCCTGCTGGTGTTTGGCCAGAGGCAGGGCCACAGCTGGGGTCAGGGTACCACAGCTGGGGTCAGGGTACCACAGCTGGGGTCAGGGACCCAGCTCCTTCCCCGGCTCATCCCACCACCAGCCCAGCCTTGTAGGAGCTGGTAGAGCCCCCGTGGGACCCAGCCGGCTCCCATCGATCCAGATCCTGGTGCCATCTGCTCAGTGGTGCTGTGGCCCTGCCTGCCACGGCCCGGGCTCCATGGAGATGTCATGTTTGGGTCTGCTCCTCCTGTGACAGCCTGAAGCCCTCGGTGCTCTCCTAGGAGACAGTAACTAGAGGAGACGCTTGCTCCTAGCAGGACATGACTGGGGCTTGCAGGAGAGTCTCTGAGATCAATTTTGAGGTTGTTTTGATGCTCTCCTGTTGCAGCATGGCAATGGCAGCTGCCTGCTCAGCCCAGGGGACTGTGCATGGACTAGCACTGGCTGGCAATGCTTAGTGGGGCTCAGAGAAACTGTTTGGGCTGGTGCAAGTCACAGAGAAGGCTGTTGGCTTTGCAGCCTCTCAAAGACTGTGGGTGCTGGCAGTGAAGTTACTGTTTGCTCCGAGGGGGCCCAGAGCTGCTGTCTCTCTTCCAGCACCCATGGCCCAGGATGCTGTGGCTCAGGGCCAGGACAGAGCACTGAGCAGGGAATGCTGTCCAGACTGTTTGCTGGAGGACAGGGATGGGAGAATGAGGGCTGGAGCGACAATGTGGCAGGAAGACAGACAAATGCAGAGCAGATGTTTAATTATCAGCACAGCGTTCTTGGATCCCTGAAAGTCTCTACATCCAAATGTAGATATTTTATGGGAGCACACGCTTCTGCTGAGAGCTGGGGCTGTAGCACAGTGCCCATCTTCCCATGGCCTGTGCATCACCAGGGCTGGCACTCTTTGCCTCTGCTGTGGATGGGGCACCTGTAGGGCTGGAGCTGGGCTGGGCAGGGCCATCAGGAACTGTGCCATTGTGGGGATGAAGCTCACTGCAAGCTCACGGCCCCAGAGACTTGGTCCTCCATCCATCCTGCTTCATCCCACTGTGCAGGGACATGCTGGGATGCAGCAGCTGCCCCCCGTGCCCAGCTGGGAGCCTGGCCAAGCACAGGGCCAGGCAGGGGCTGGAAACAGCCTTCTTACATCCATCACCTCTTAATGCTGGTCCCTACTGGCCCAGACAATATGTAAAGATTTCTTAAAGTCCTCTGAGAACTTTGTGGTCTCTGTTCTATGTTGCAAGATTTGCAAGGTGTAGGTGTGCACGTGATCCCTGCATACAGGCTGTCTCTCCTCTACCTCACATCTCTCCCAGGCCCTCCTTGGCTGTTCTCTGGCACACCTGGGGCAGTTGGAGGGCTCTGCCATTGTTAGAGTGGGAGCTGGGAGAGGCACAGACAGAGCAGGAAATGGAGCTGCCCAGGGGCCTGGGCTGGCCTGAGCTTTGTGCACTGCTTGCCCCTTTGCTGCCGGGGGAGCTGGAAAGGCTGCCTGCCCCGCCCTGCCATGGGCTATGGCCCACTGGATGTCCCTCAATACAGGGATGTGCTGTAGGTCCCTTCAGATATTCCAGCTTGAGACGGAAGCCAGACCTGGGGCTGGTCTGCAGCACAGAGCCCAGTGCTGCATCTCTGTAAACAGCATCCTGCAGGAAAGGGCTGGGGGAGGACAGCCCTGGTCTCCCTGCCTGAGCACTGGGGCATGGCTGCCTGACTATGCCAAGTCAAGTAATTGGCAAGAAGAAAGAAATACAGGCTGGTCCTCGCCCACAGGCAGGTGTGAGGGGCACTGGGGCAGAAAGCACTAAAGACCCCTCTCTAGCATCACTGTGAAAGACCTCTGCAGTCCAGGAGAGCCCTCACGTTGGGGCTTTGTCACAGGAGTGGGTTCAGCTCAGGGGCCGTGGGCTTCCCTGAGCCTCCTCTACCAGTTCTGCAGAGCTGCTGGGGGGATGCCCACGCTGAGGGAGGGATTTCCAGTAGCACATTAGGGATGGCAGCAGTCTGTCCCCAGCATGGAAATCTCATCCCAGGCAGCCCAGCCTGCCTTCATTGCTCCGCAGTCCCTTGAGGCTGTAAACATTTTGGATTCCCTGCCTCGCCTGCTCAGGCACCTTGCAGATTCAGGGCATGTTGCTGTCTTAAAACCTATCAGGTTTCCTGTCACCTCCCAGGGCCCATGAATCTGTGGGCCTGATGGAGCTGGGACTGAAATGGTCCTGCAGGCGAATGGCTCTGCACACCCCGCTCACCACCACCTGCTCCCTGCATGGCTCTTCTCTCCACAGGCCTATAATTCCTCCCAGCCCATGGGAAACTGCTCCAGCATCATCCCCAGCAGCCTGGAGCTGGCTGCTCTTCTCTAGCTAAGCTGGAGTTCCCAGGGACATCCTGGGCATCAGGTACCACATCCAGCTATAGACAGGATGGGGCCTTGGCTGCCAGCTCTGCCTGTGGGCTCAGAGCTGGGCCAGGCAAAGGGTCTTCTTGCCAGCGTAATAAGCCAGGACTTAGAGTGTGGGACATTTTTCTTGCCACTGTTCTGTTGTTTCACTGTCTGCATCCCTGCTCCTGGGGAGCGGGGAGTTAGTGATGCTGTGAGTGCTGGAACCCCATCAGGCAGCGGCAAATAACAGCTACACGTGCAGCCGACAGCCCCAAACCCTCATAAATCTCCTTTGCATGGCCCATGGCTCACCTAAGTAGATTTGATTTGTCAAATATTAAAATTAATTTAGAATTGAGTGGTGGCCCGTGTGCGCACCCTGCTCTCCTGCCTTCCCCCCGCTGCCACCTCTGCTCCTGCCCAATGCATCATCCCCGGCCCCGCGCTCTCGCCCCAGCCGGGGCGCCGGGAGCCAGGATAAATCATCCTGCCGCCACGCTCAGAGATGAGACGATTGCTTGCTCGGCGGCAGGGGATCACAGGGGAAATCACACCGCGTGCCACCCGCTCCGTGCCGGGGGCGGGGGAGACGCCACGCTTAGGCAGAGATTTATTTATTTGATTTTACTGGGCTGGGATTTTTTTTCATCTCTCAAACACCCACGAGGGAATTGCAGCCCCTGGAATATTAATGCCACACAGGACGCCAGCTCGTTAAAATGTCACCTGGCTGTAATTTCTTCTGTGCTTATTATTCCCCAGGGAGCGCGAGCTCCCATTCCTCCCTGCTCACGGGGGTCCCGGCACACGGGGCGGCCCTGCCCGTCCCCTTTACTGCAGCATGAGCTCTGCTCTAGCACATCACCCAAAATGTTTCTGGCCCTCTTCCACCACCGCAGAGGTGGGCTGCACCGTCTCCAGCGTTTCCTGCTGAGCTGAGCCCCAGGAACCGATGCTGTGAAAGACAGCACCCGGCATGGTGCAAACCCAGCCTGGCTGGCACAAGGGATGAGGTGGAGGTGGAAGGGCAAGGGGTCGGCCAGCGGCCAGTGTTGGCATGGGCTGGGGACAGGGTGACACAGGGAACAGCTGCCTTAAGGAAACTTTGGCTCAGTTCCTGCAAATTAATGTTTTTTTCCCAAACAGTTTCCTGGCGCTAAGCGCGACGCGGGGAGCAATTATCTTTAGTGTCGATGTTATTACCATAAAAATTGCATTGAGGACTTTTCTCCTCCGATTAGAAAGTTAACGATCATCACTGCCTTCATTGTTCCCCGCACCGTGCTCGCTCTAATAAAGAGTCTGTGCACTTTACTTTTCACTTAGCATGAAAATTACCCAGCTGCTGCTGTGCACGGCTGTGCAGCCCCCGCGCTCACCTCCCGGTGACGGGCCCTTGGCAGGTACTGGAAAGGAGCAGCCGCCAGCTCGGCTGGGACGGACGGGCTGGCTGGCGGCTTCCCCGTGCTGTGGAGGCCAGGGCTTGGCTCAGGGCAGTGGATGCCAGTGTCTGTCACGGCTGCCCATCCTCTCTCTGAGCCTCAGGGAGCATCTGAGGAAGCTTTTCCACGTGCTCTCCTTCAGGGATGTGCCATCAGCAGTCTCTGCTCATGACCATCTGCTGGGCATCCTTGGACCCACGAAAGCCAAACCCATAGAAGATCGGCCCTGCTTCTCTTGCCAAGGGCTTGGGGTGAAAGGGATGGGTCCAGCCTTGCCGTGGTGGCTGCACTTCTACTTGAGACTCCACTATGGCTCTCCTAGCTGGGGCTCCCTCCTGGCCACGCTCCCATAACCTCTCACTGGCAGTGGCACAGGTGAGCCCTGCTGCTGTTGGCTCCTTGCCTGCCCTGCCCTGCAGGCAGCACAGCATCGCTGCAAACCGGTGCTGTGCCTGCCTGTGGACATCCAGGCTCTGGCACTTGCCGTCAATCCCACCACCCTTGATTTTCACGGGGAATATTTGAGTCGTTTTGCTCAATACTAGCATAGCTCTTTAAATGCTTGAAGTGCTGTAAAAATCTTAGCTAATCTTCAGAGAGCTTTTTTTTTTTTTTTGCAAAGCTCTTCATTACTCCCTAATTGTTCAAACTTCTCTTCTTTTCCTTCTGATTAAAAGCAGATTTTAAAAGTGCAGTTCAGTTTCTCAGCTATTTTCAAGTCAAATGGATTCCATCCCCCTCTCCATGTATTAATAACCTGTTCTCGTGCATCCCCCAGTGAGCTAGTAAAAGCCCTTCTGAGCAGAGACAAGGTGACAGCAGCGCTCCGGAGGGAGCGATTGGAAGGGGGTTACAGCTTGGAGGGAAAGAGATCCATCCATCCAGCTATCTATCATCCATCCTGCTATCATCCATCTACCAGAGAAATAACATTTGCAATTCTGCTTTAGCTCTTCCTAATAATCATTAATATTTTCTTTTACCTTCCCAACCAGTGGTAGGAGGAGGTGCAGGGGTTTGGGGTGCAGGCAGCTCCAGGGGCTGGGGGTGTGAGAGGAGGGGGGGTGTGGTGTGTGGTGCCATGCGGTGCAGGCGGCTGTGTCTGTGTGCGCCGTGTGGGATGGCTGTGCTGCTGGGAGGGGAAAGCAGGGCAACCCAGCGCTGGTCACCAGCACACCCTGCAGCAGGAGGGACTGTGTGCCGAGCTGGAGAAGCATCTTGCTGAGGAGATTCTGGGATTCTGGGAATCTGGAGGTGAAGGTCAGACAAAGTGCTGCTCTGGGCTCTGCCCCTGCCCAGCAGGGTCAGCCTGATGTCAGCTGTGGATCCAGATGATGCAGCACCCAAACGTGCAGCGTGCACCATCCTCTCCCTGTCTCCTGGGACTGGCCCCAAGGAGTCCCACTGTCTCCAGCTGGTAACACCAGACATCACTCCCCATCCCAAAGCCCTGTCCTCAGCCAGCTGGCCTGCCATAGGAGATGGGACAGTGATGGATTGCAGCATTTACACATCTTCCCAGAGAGGAAATGCCAGGTCCCGCAGGGCTCCATCAGCTGTCAGCAGCGGGCAGGGCAGGACCAAGGCCATGCTGAGGAGTGGGTGCTGATTTCCAATGAGCAATGCAGACAGCAGGAGTGGGAATCCCGTGTGCCATTGCCCAGACTGAGTACCCATTCCCTGTCTTGGGCACCTTCCCTCCTTTTAGTTATAATCACACTACCCACCTCGGGCTGGGGCAGTGGCCCCATGAAGTATCCCTGCTGATCTGGAGGGCTCTATGGGAGACCCCAGCATGGCCCAGGGGATGAGCTGCTGCTATCAATGGTCCTTCTCTGCAGTGGGCTTCAAACCTCCTCCCAGGCTGGTTTGAGTCATCTTCAAGCCACTTGTTGCTCTTAGATCACCACCTGCCAGTGACAGCAATTACAAGTTTTAGAACTTGTGAGCCTTCTTTTTGGTTGCCAAGGATCTTCAGACACAGGCTAAGGCACAGTTCTGCAGCTCTGGATGGGCATACAGCAGCTCTGGATCCCCAGCCATATCCATGACAAGTCTGAGGTATTCCCTGTGCCCTGCTGGAGAGATCTCTCCTTCATGCCACCCATGCTTCCCATGGAGCATTGTGAGACAAAATCAGGTAGCTGATGGAGCTGGGAGGTGGGAGGTGGCAGAGCCAGGGGAGGTACCAGTGGCTGGCAGCTGGTACCTGGGAGAGCCTGCAAGCAAGGTCACCCACACCAGCCTTCAGGAGATGCCAACAGGCTCAAGACTTTGGCCAGTTCCATGGATGGAGGAATGCTGGTGGCCCAGGCATGGGAAGAGCCAGCATCCCCTGGGCTGGGCTATCCCGGCAGATGGCAGCAGGGATGCATCACAGCCTGGCAGTGCATGGGGACCTGTCTGGTGCCCCGACCTTGGAATAATCTTCAGTAGGATTAAGAGCTTAAACGTATCCGTGTAATTGCCAGGCCCCTGCTGAGCTGGAGAGAGTGTGAGTGCCAGCACAGGGAGGCAGTGCCCAGGCCTGCTTGCTCCTTCCTGCTGCCTGCTGCTGCCTCCTGCCATTGCCACCACTGCAGATGCCACTGGGAGCCACCAACCACCCTAAGCATGGATGCCATGTGGCTTGAGAGGGATGGTGCTGAGGCACTGACAAAGAATGGGCTCCAAAGGAGAATTTCAAGTGTGCAGAGCCCTGAGTGGCTGCCTGCACCTCCCTGGCATGGCCCCAGGCCTCCCAGACATCCCTCTGGATGCCCCTCTGGCACTCCTCCAGCACCCACCAGCTCTGTGTCCAGGGAAGGACATGGAGCTGCTCCTGTGTGTGCTTTGAGGAGTAAGGATTGGCTGGGATTCCAGAGGCCAGGAAACTGTCCTGCCAGGCTGAACCTGGCTGGGTTGATGATCCTTTAGGGTTTGTTGCTCTGCCAGTGGGGAGCAGGTCACGCAGTTCACAGTGTCTGCATCTGTAGGGTGTTTGGTGTGGGTTTTCGGCCCCCACCAGCAATCAGAAGAAATTCAGGGTTGGCAGAGGTGTCAGGGGCTCTCAACACCCACAAGGAGCACTCAGGTGCTGGACTAAGGACACACAGATCACTGGTGTGGCCCCTGCCCAGCCATGGCAGCAGGGTGCCAGCACCCCAGTCCCAGCCCCTCTGTCTGATGCGGGGCTTGGCACAGAGTGGGGAGCTGCCATCCCAGCCCCCTCACTGTCTGCCTAATGGTCCCTGACATTTAAATGAGATTTAGTGCTCAGCCCGATGCTGAATATTCATGAGCCCATGCGGCCCTGACAGCCCGGCTGGGGCTGCTCTCATGATTAATAATTTGTTTTTCCCTTTACTGTAAACCTCACCTGCACTCGCTGCTTGCTCTGGCACTGCCAGCTCCGTCGCTGCTGGGGAGCACCCATGCCCTGGCCCTGCAGGTCCTCCACCTCCCTGCCTGCTGTGGGGCACCCACTGCAGGGCCAGGCACTCCCTATGACCTGGCCAGGGTGGCATCAGCCAAGCACCAGGAGTCTCCTCATTGCTCTCAGTGGGCCAAGCCCTATGCACGGGAGCAAATATCCTGCATGCTACCAGAGCAGAGGCAGCCCTGGATGTCTGGCCTCTGTAGGAATTCCAGTTGCCCTCACATAGAGACACCCTGGGGAGACACAACCAAGTTCTCCTGCTGCTTGCATGCTGGGCTCCCTCTCAGCTGGCAGCAGCTCACGTGGTGCTAATGCTTCCAGGCTCTCCCAGGTGGACAGGCAGGAGGTGAGTAGCCCACAAGCCCAGTTTCCAGGACCTGCTTTTGGTGCTGTTCGTGGGGTTAGTGGCTAGTTCAGATGTTCCCTCTGCACAGCAGTGTCCAGCCCCACCTTGGACACTGACATCCCTTACATCCATTCCCAAGGTCACGGCTCCCGGGACCCTCACTTCCCATCTCACTGCTTGCAGCTGTGTCCTGGAGATGTGTGCAGCAGCACAGCCAAGAGGGACCAGCCCCAGGGAGCTCCCAAGGGACTCGAGGGAAGCTGGGGGCCCAGGCTGCCATCTCCCCTCTGGCTCAGTAGGATCGGCTCTGGCAGCTCTGTACAAATTGCATAAATATTCATGGAGAACTGAAGGAAATGTGACTGTCCCGGCTGATTATACGCGCCTGTCCTGAAGGCTGTGGCTGCTCTCCAGGTACTGCTGGCCCTGTCTTACAGTGAGATACAGCAAGGGTGCCCCATGCTGCCCACCTGCAGTGTGACATGGGGCACAGAACTTCTAGGGCCTCAGGGCTGGAGCAAGGGCTGCAAGCTCAAGCCAAGGATGAGGCTTTTCCAGAGAAGGTCCCAAGATACCCAGGGTTTTCCCTGAGTGTCACACCAGCCTCTACACAGAGCCCAGGGACTGCCCTGCATGCCGTCATGGTAAACCTCTCCCCAGCGACGTGTCACATCCACTTTGGTGACTCTGGCGTGTTCAGCACTGCCTCTGCTCCCTGGTGCTTTGGGCAGTCATGGGCAGAGAGTGGGACAGAGCTTCTGAGAACAGCCCAGGGAGACATCCCAGTGAGATAGCCCAGCTGGGATCCCTACACACTGTAGAGATTAATCCCCTGCAGACCTGAGCAAGGTGCTGGGCTAATAGCCTGATTTATTCCTTCCCGTCTCTCTGGAGCACGGGAGGTTCCCCACTGTGTCCTGAACGACCTCATGCATAATACCATGCACAATCCTATTAATGCCGCCCCGCCACGCGCTCCCTGCTTAGTGCCGCCACTCGCCAATGCAATTTCCCCATGATATATGGGGAAAATAATTGAACTATATTTGAAAATATATTGAGAATTATGGCACGCACACGACGGGATTTATAGGGGCCATATTTCACAAAACCATAGCCCTGCACACCAAGGTGCCCGGTGTTTGTGGGGGAGAGACCCATGGTCGTGGTGGGTGCATGTCTAGGGCAGGCAGTGGGGTAACAGGTGCCACCACCCTCGTGGGCCTCAGTATGTGCCCGTGGGAGTTGGTGCAGGGCTCAATGGGATCTGGCACAGACCTGTGCCCCGGGAGCAGGGGGGCGTGCCCCAGGAGCAGGCGGTGGGTGCAGCAGGATGCAATACCCGGCGGCACTGGGAGCCAAGGAGGCAGCTGCAGCCACACATGCAGCTGTGTGGGCATGGCCACTGCCAGCCAGAGCTTGGCTGAGCTTAATCCCCTCCCAGTGGGAGGGAGGAAGTGCTGCTGGCATCGTGCTGCCTGCTCAGCTGCATGGCCCAGCTCACTGTGCCAGGTGGCCAGTTAGCCACGTATTGGATCCCCTGGCCTGCCCGGAGGTGTCCCCTCAAGGGACTGGTGGCTCCCCACCTTGAAGGAGGTAGGGAAGGGGCCGAGGGCTTTGCACAGGACTTCCAGACCTGCGATCCTCTGCAGCTGCCTCTCTATCCCCTTCAACTCCTACACTGCCCTGCCTGCAGAGGGGCATTTCCCTGCCTGGCTCTGGATGCAGTGACAGGGCTCAGGGGATACATCCTTTCTCTTCTCATCTCANCCCCCGGGTTGCCATGCCGGGCACGTCCTCAGCGCCGTGGGCGCCGCTGGCACAGGTGCCGCGGGGAACATTAATCTTTAATTTCCTGTCAAAGCCTCTCACTGGAGAGAGCAGCACCTGGCACAGGGGTACAGCAGATGCCCGCTGTGGTGGGGGGCCAGGAGACAGGCTGCCCTGGGCATGGGGGGTTCAGATGGGGCACTCAGCCCTGGTGTGTCCCACAGCTGTGCAGCCCTGTGCCCGAGGCAGGCAGGGGAGCAGGGGCAGCAGATGTGTGCTTGCCTGCGGGAATGAAGAGGAGAGAGGCGGCTACACTGCCCAGATGGAGAAGCTCCCCCAGGACCACTGGGTAGGGAGATGACCCTGTGGGAAGCCCACGCTCTCCCTGGCCCTGGCTGACCCAGCTGTCCTCATGGCTGCCCCTGGAAGGGGAGCATGCGAGGGTGGGATGGGATTTGCTATCGGCCCTCAGGGCTGAGGGGTCACAAAGCCTTCATCCCTGTGGCCCATTGAAAGGATCCCAGGGCATCACTGTCTGGAGGAAATTCCCAGCGTGCCCTGGGGAAGGGGAACTATAAATAGCTGCTCAGTGAAGGGCGGAGGGGGACTGTTTGGGAAGCTGCTTTGTGAACAGGACAAAGAAGAGGCGTCTTTGCACTTGCTCTTCATTAGCTGCCTTCCTCTGGCTGGCCGGGCCAGGATGCGCTCAGATCGAACGACAGCAGGATGTAGCTGTCGGTGTCAAGGACGCGAACAATAAGGGCTTTAAATAGCAGCGCTGCCTTTGAAACCCACTCGCCTGCGCCACAGACAGAGCCCAGGAAAACTGTGCGGCACAAGAAACCCGGGAAGTGGGAGCGGGGGTGCCCTCACGCCAAGGAAGGGACCCCCAGCGCCACAGCTGCTGCCCATAGGCAGGGGGTCTGTGACCAGGACGCCTGGAGCCCTGCCCAGAAGTGCCGCGGGATGCCTGGGCAGATGCACCCCAGCCCCGCTTGGCAGCTCCCGAGCAGCAATGTCCAAAGCTCTCACTTCGCGGTCCCCTGAAATCGGTTAATTGGCAGCACCTCCCTGTGCTGCCAGGAAGGTGCATCCCGGTTGCTGTTTCCTGTCCTCCTCCTCCTCTGGCTCCTGGGCTCTGAACTCCTCCCACCTCCCAATAGCAGATGAAAGAGCCCTGCGGGACCGCTGGCGGCATTCCTTCCATGCTGGGCATGGAGGAACATCTTCACCTCCATCAGGAGGAGCCAAATAGCCAAGTGACACCTGAGATGGATGAAGAAGGTGCTTTTCTGTCCTGGGGAGCCCATCTGCATGCTGTCCCGGTGCAGGACAGCCCTGGGCTGGGCACGGGATAAGGTGCTGGGTGGGGAGCAGCACGTGAGGCTGATGGGGAGAGATCGGAGCCTGCGAGCCGCGTGTGAGCACGTGCGTGTGCACGGGGGGGCCCCGGCTGTGCGTATTAGCAGGCCCTTAAATCAACACAGCACTTCAGACAGGAAGGAAATAGGCTTTGCCGACGGCAGGAGCGGCACTTGCTTTGTGCACATTACAGAACATCAGGAAAATGTCAAATTTACATAAAAATGATACAAACTCATTGGAAGAAACATGCATCCAATTATCGGCCCCAGCGCTGGCACGGCTCCGCAGCCAGAGGCTGGCCGGCGGCTGGCTGCAAGGGACCCAGCCCCAGGCCGTGCATTTCATCTCTGAGTGTTTAACATCAAAGCTGCAAACAGCCTCAGCTCAGCTGGCCACCGAGCTTGCTGGCTCTCTCGCTCCCTCCCGCCATGCCACTGCCACTGCCACTGCCACTGCCACTGCTGCACCACTCGGGCACGCAGGGTGCAGGGCAAGGGTGGGAGTGCCTGGCCGAGGCTGGCCGGGATTCGGTCCTGCTCCTCCTGCCAGCTTCAGTGGGGAAGGGGCAATGTGCTTGCAGCAACCCCGTATGGCAGGGGCATTGCAGGGAGGTAGGGGCACAGCTGAGCAGGGTGGAGCAGCAGGAGTGGAGAGCTTGCTCATGCAAAAACACACAGATATTTTTCTGGCACCAGGTTGGGACCCCATTCCTGGCTCTGTACTAGGTTGTCCCAGTGGGCCCTTCCCTCTTTTCAGTATGGCCACTGGCATCCCCAGTCGCCAGCCACATCTGGCCTGTCCCTCCTGCTGTGGACTCTCAGCTGGGCAGCGTGGACTGGGCACAACAGCCTGCTTTCTCCTGGGGCTAGGGGCACCCGGGAGGACCAGGGCTAAACATGGGGATGTGGACAGGGGCTAGGTCAGTGGGTGCCGTCCAGCCTTGACTGTGCTGGCATCACACCCTCCCGCCCAGGATTGATGGCCCATCCTGCGGCCCCTTCCCGGCACGCTGAACTCTACACTTCTGTCGCCGCCACCCGACGGGATTGATGTCTCACTGAGCGCAGGCAGCGGCTGTAACTCATGCCCGGGAGCCGGGCTCCTGGCTCGTTACTCACTGGGCACCGTCACCACATGAGTTACAGCTCTGCCTCATGCTGGGACACCTCAGTGTTGAGGGATCAGGGCAGGAGTGAAAACGGCTGAGGCAGGGCTGGGGCAGGGCACAAACCTCTCTCTCTAAGCTGGCTCTCCAAGCCATCCCTCAGGCTTGGCATCCCCGGCACACCCACGTGCAACCCGCTGACTGCCTCTGTCCCTGGCTGGGAGGTGGGCACGCGTGGCCCCGGGGAGTGATGCTGGGGTCCCGGCCAGGGGTGGAGGGTGGCACCGCAGCTGGGATTCCCCGTACCACACCCACCAGCTGGTGCCCAGGCTGCAGCGTGCGGGGGAGGCTGACGAGCTGTTAATTACAGGTGCTGCTTGGCTGGTGCAGCGCGTCTCTGCTGCTCGGCTGGCAGAGCCGTGCGGCGGGTGACACACTCCATGATAAATTGATATCCCGTTTAGCATCAATTTTCCCTTCTCTGGTGGCAGACAGCTGTGCTAATGGGATGGGACAAGTGAAAATGAAATAACAGGCCCTGAGCACACCGGCACACGCCGCACTGTTGGCACTACTGCATGGCTGTCGCTCCCCAAGAGACAGGCAGGACCCCATGCACCCTGGTGTGGGAGAAGCACAGGCCTGGCTGGCAGCCTCCAGGCTGTGCTGCCTTCACCCTAGTTGCTGATGCCCACCCAAGGTGGGTTTGTGACATGTGATGTGTCAGCACTAGGTGCCACCAGCCTGGTGTTTGCAGGACCTGGAGGAGCAGCTCCTTTCAGTGGGCTTTGAGGCTGGCACGGGAAGAGGGCAGGCTGCAGCATGACCAGTTCTCGATGGTCAGCGTGAGACTGCACCCACTTGGTGTTTTCAATGCATTTAGAGGGTGGTGACTTGGCAGAGCACAGCACAGCACATAGCTAGGAGCCAGTGAAGGATTTGGTTGGCACTCAGGGCCCATGCTATACTGGGTATTTGCAATGCACACAATGCCCAAGCTGATGTGTGCAGCATTCCCAGTGCCTGCGCCAGATTTGGTGTATGCAATAGCCCGCGGCGCTCCGTACCCACACCCGCACGCTCTTTTTGGTGCACTCAGCACCAGCCACATGCTTGTTATCAGGAGTGCATTTGTCAAATTGGTGCCTGCAGTGTGTTTGCAGTCATGGTGTGTGCAGCGCTTGATGCCCACAGTTCGCCTGATAATTGCAGAGTGCTCAGCACTTAATACCTGTGGCATCATTGTTATTTACACAGCCCTTGCGCTCAGTGTCAGCAGCGCCCAGCATACACGGTGTGCTCAGGGCGTGCGCCCCGCCGCTGATGATGTTTGCAGCGCCTTCAGTATCCGGTGTCAGCTGTGGTTTCGTGTTTGCCAAGCGCTCAGCAAGCTCTCCATTCAAGGTGTGCTCTGTGTCTGTTCGGCTTGGCGTTTGCGGCATAGCCCGTGCTGGCACCAGCCAGCTCTCCGCGGTGTGCTCAGTGTTTTGATTCCTGTGGTGTGATGAGTGTTCACAGCAGACTGCTGGCGCTGTGGTTGGTGTCCAGTGCCAGTGCGTGTGCAGTGCTCGCAGTGGGCTCAGCTCCTGCTGCCCGTGCACTCCCTCATTCCCGCTGCTGTGAGTGAGTGCTTGCCCTGCATCCCGCCCCAGCGCCCAATGCACTGCTCACTCTGCAGCATGCTCTCTAAGTGCAGCCCACGATGCGGTCAGCACAAGGTTCCTGCTGCTTTTGCCGTTTACAGAGCTTGCTGCACAGTGTCAGAGGTGTTCCTGCTATCCAGGCTGTGCTTGGTGCTGGATACTGGCCCGCTTTGGAGCAGCTGCACAGTCTGTGTGCACTGCTAGCACCAGCTCTTGCATTAGCAGTTCCACCAGCCTGTGCTGTCCCTGCTGAGGCTCGCTCCAATGCACTCAGAGCTCACAGTCCATCGTGCATCCCATCTTCACAGTGCAGTTTTCGGTGTCTGTGGCACATGTGGCAGTGCCTTCAGTGCTCAGCATCAGCTGCCAGTTTGCAGGGAGCTGGTGCTTGGTGCCTGATAGTGACATGTCTGCAATGGCCCAGCTCACATTCAGGGCCAACTCTTCCAGGATGCTCGGCACTCGGATGTTCTCCCTATTTGCAGTATGCTGAAGACCAATGAGGTGTTTGGACTTTGCAACGTGCACTTGGTGCCAGCAGCGTGCCTGGGGTTTGGAGCACACAGGGTGCTGGAGACACCAGTTCCCCAGTCCCTGGCACAGCGTGTGCCGTGTTTGCCGTGTGCTCCACAGCCAGGTGGCACTTGCCTTGCTGTCAGTGCTCATGGCCATGCAGGGGCCCGTGCAGGGTGCTCGGTGGCCACCTGTGTGCTGTGCCTATGGTGTGTACTCAGGCCAGAGTCCACTTCCCAGTGACTGTCTCCAACTCCCCACTCACCTTACAGGCCCAGTCTGCCCACCACATCTCCACCAGCCATCAAGGAGCAGGGAGTCCTGGGCTTGGCTCCCTGCCCCTTTGCCCAGCAGCCTGGGGAGGGCAGGCAGGGTGCCCCCACCATATATGCCATCAGTGGAGCTGTGGCATTGAAGGTTGAGGTTTCAATCATACAAATGTTGGAAAATGGGGAGCGATGGTTCCCATGGCAACGCTAACTCTGCCCCTTGCCCGTGGTGCGTGGCTGTGCACGCGCAGGACCGTCATGGGCACCATGCAGCTGAGCTATGGCTGTCTGGGGAGCCATAACTCCCAGCCTCCTGACTTGGGTGCATTTAAAACCTCAGCCCTATTGCTGTGCTGAGGCAGCTCTGCTGGCAGTTTATGACTCTGTTGTTTTTAGAAAAGCCAAATGGGAAGCAGGAGCTGCCTTGGTGAAGTACTGCAGATGGGACAGGAGGAGCAGTCCAGGGCCAGGAGGAGCCACAGGGTGCTTAACCCAGCACGGAGTGCTAATGACTGCAGGGCTCAGGGCAGTATGGGGCCTGCAGGCACAGCTGAGCATGAGGCAGCAGCTGAATGATGTTTCTCAGGGTATGAAGAGCAGATCCAAATGCTCTGTTGGCTGGGCACACTCACATCCAGCTTCTCTCAACCCTTTAGGGCCAGGATGAAGGAGTGGGGTGTGTGAGTACCAGCCCTGCTGCCCAGTATGGGTGCTCCTGGAGTGCCAGCATTTTGTGTGCCCTGCACTGGGACTAGCTGTAGGCTGCACTTCTCCAGGAGTGCCTGAAGAACCTGGTGATGAGCTTCCTGACCCTGCTGGGTTGGCCTTCAGCCCCGCAGCATTCATCACTCTTCCACTCTCATGCCAGTGACCCTGGTGCAGGGTCAGGGCTGTTTGGGGTGGGATGGGGCTCTGATCCTCCCTGCACAACACATCAAGGCTACATCCTTCTGCACACTGCCTCTCCAGAGTGGCACACCTCTTGGCATGTCCCCTTGGCTGCGAGATGATGTTCCAGCTGTGCCAGCTGTGTTCAGCAGCAGCCCTACCCATGCCTGCAGATGTTCATGCCAGCATGCCAGCCCTGATGGGAGTGTGCCAGGGCTGGCGATGTCGAGGCAGGACAGGGACACCCAGCCAGTGCTTGGGGGCTGCACACTGTGGCTGGGGCTCACCCAAGCATGGAGCCCAGTGTTGTTGAGGCTGCCCACAGCTGGCTGCTGGGTGGTCCTCCAGGCTCAGTCCAGTCCATCCATCCAAGCATCCCCTGCCCATAAATCAGAAACTGATGCTAGGCTACCTTAGGGGCTCAATCTCCACCAAAATCCTTTCCCCTGAGGGTCTCCTGACCTGCCTTGTGATCAAGGAGGACTGTGGCTACAGTGAGCTGCCTGCCCTCCAGTCATCCTTGCTCGGTGTTTCCTTGGGAGGGAGTTAGCGAGTGGTTGCCTTGCTCGCAGCAGGACTGGATGAAACTTGTCCATCTCTGGCTGGAGCATCTCCCAGTGCTGCCCTCTCTGCCTAACTGCTGCAGCCTCCATAATGTATTCATCCCAGGATGCCCCGGTGCAGCTGCAATATAATTATTGGAGTTTATTGCACCATTAACTTTAAAATTTTATAAACCACCAGGCAGGTGACAAGTGGTGGAGGCGGGGGGTCTCAGGCTGTGGACAGAGGTGCTGTGAGGGAAATAGTGCTGAGGACTGTCCCAGCAAGGTTCTGAGCCCGTTTCCCTGCCACGCTGGTGTTTCTGCTAGCAGTGCAAGCCCAGTGGCACCCCAGGAGGGTCCCCTGCTGCCAAGCTGCTCAGCACAGTGTGGCCTTGTGCCAGCCTGCCCCGCTGCCCTCCTCAAGATGGCAGGGAGAAGGGAGGACCAACCAGCTGCAGCAATAAAAGGCTGTAAAACCAAATGACTGTCTCTGCATGCAGCAGCGAAGGCTCCCAGGGTGCCTTCCCCTTCCTAACAGTGCTGAGGGCAGGAGGGACTGTGCACATCCCACTGCCCATGCACAGAGCCAGGGCTCCTGCTGCCACGCAGCCGCTCCCTGGTCACGTCTGCGCCAGCCTTTCCAGCCGTGGGGGATGCTCTGAGGGTGGTGAGGCCACTTCCTCCACTCCTTCCACGCAGGATTGGAGGGCAGCGTCAGCCGAGCCTGACCTCCTGCCAGCCACGGGCCAGCGAGCATCGCTGGATCCGGAGTCAGGACATGGGTGCTGGGTTGAGCATCTTCCTGGGGATGCTGAACACCCTCTGTGCTGAAATATCTGGGCATCCTCCCGGGGAGGGGACTCTGTTTTGCTCCTTTGCATGGACTTGGGAGGCTTTTAGATGTGTTTTCTCCCAGTGAGAATGTTTGGGCAGTGCGAGCAAGTGGCTGGCTCAGTTTGGTGGTGGTTTGTACTGACAGGGTCAGAGTAGAACGTAGACAGGGAGTGCTGGATTTCAGCCTGGAAGAGCCAGGGCAGTACAGGTCCATGGCATGTGGGGTGTCTCAGATGGAGACCAGGAGAGGGACTGATGTGCATGGGTGGGAACCCCAGAGCGTCCACTGCCTGCTGTCTCTCCCTGGGCACAGGGGCAAGAGCTGGCTGGGTGAGCAGTTCTGGGAGGAGGAATTCAGGAGGGTGACAACTGAGGTGTCACTGCCCACCAGGTTTAAATACCATGGAATCAGCCTGGGCTCAGCACAAACCCTTTTCTCCCATGATCAGGCAGGGATTGGACCTGTTATCCTATTGAGCATCCATGGGATCTAACCCAGCTCTGATGCAGGCATTGTCCTCTCAGCCATCAAACAGATGCTCCTATACCCCGATCCTACTGAAACCCACTCCTTAAATCCCTGGAGGCAGGACCCTAAAAGCCACATAAACTCAGTGTTGTTTCTTGGCAGCAGCAAAAGGTGTCCAGAGCACCTTGTGTGAGCTCATGCACACAGCTTACAAAAGAGACTCTGTAATTGAGGTTTTGCGCTTAATGAAGGAATAAATTGAATGGGAGTGTTGTCTTTAATTGGGGTGTTGCATTAATTAAGGTATTGCACTTAATTGGGGTAAAGCATTTAATAAGGTATCGTGTTTAATGGGAGTAGTTTATGTAAACGGGGCCAGTGCGTTAATGGGGTGCTGCATCTCCTGTGCATCTGCTGACCCTGGCAGACTTGTCATCTGTCACAGTGGGCCAAACTGGGGACCAGGACCACCAGTGAGGCTGGTCTGCAGCACTGGAGCTGCCATCTTCCCCATCCCAGCACCATGCAGCTGGTAACAGTGCTCAAATCAATGGTTCCTCTCCTGCTCTGGTGCGTAGAGCTCCCTCCCACCATCCCCAGCCCCACCATTCCCAGTGGGTGCAGGAGGATGGCGCAGAGGTTGCAGCAAGTGGGGTGCAGGCAGCATTACTGCTCCTGTGGCCCCCCTCCCCAGCCAGCTCCACAGCAGGCAGTGATGCCTGGCATGCTCATCACACTGTCGCCAGCCCTGCTCTCCTGTAATTGGAGTGGACATCTTGTCATCCCACATCTCCCCACAGCTGAGGCACTCACCGTCCTTGCTGCAGAGCCTGACCTGCTGGGCAGGCGCCGGCAGCGTGCCGGGGAGGCCATGGGAGGAGGCTGTTCTTGTTAAGCCAGCGTGTTTGCAAGGGTCTCAGAGGATACAACTTGCATGAGGCAGAGTTGAGTGCTGCGGCCAGCTGGGCTCCGCAGTCACGTTCCCTTCAATTAGATCAAAAGTAATGATTGCCCCAGATCCACTTCCCTCTGGGCATGGGGCTGTGGCCAGCGCCAACTCTGGAGTGTGAGGAGCTGGCGAGGAAGACATAGCAGCCAGCTCAGAGGCTTGGGCTGGCAGCAGAAGCACTCAGCAAGAGCTCCCTGATGGGGGTCTCCATTGGACAGATGCCTGCTGACCACTCAGGTCTGTAACTGTCCCGTCACCCATGTGCCCCACCCTCCTGGGCTGCCCCTGCCACGGCCCTCTTGGTCCCCTGGGCTGATCCCCTGCATCCCTCCTGAGGAGCTGCAGCCCTGCAGGCTGGCTGAGGGTGAGCTCACTGCAGTGGCACAGCGCTAGTGCTGGAGTGCAGTGGGAGTTTGGGTCTTGGTGTGGAAAAGAGTCAATCCTTCGGCTGGGTTGACAAGAAAGGGAAATCACAACCAAACTCTCATCTGGACTGGTCTAAGAATAGAAACAGCCAGTGCCTGTGTCTTGTAGGGGATGAATCACCATGGGGGTGCTGGAGGGCACCACAGCAGGGTCAGGTTCACCAAGCATCCCTCCAGACTGTGGGGCCAGCTTCTCCCATGTGTAGACTTCACCTACTTCCTGCTGTGTTTTATGGTGTGTCAGAGCCCTGATATTGTAGAAAGCCCCCTCCTTCTGTACTCAGTTATTTTGTCCATGGATGCAGCCCCTTAATCTCCTCTGCTCTCACCCAAACCTCCAGTGTCTCCAGCCGGTCTCCATCACTGCTCTCTCTTATTGCCATCCTCTATACTCTTTACAATTAGTTTGGATTTTTCTTGATGTGTGTCCCGGACCAGACACAGGGCTCCCAGTAAAGCCTTGCTGCCAGCAAACACTTCAGATGCCTCATGAATGATTCTCCTTCTCACGCAGCCCTGAGCAACATTGTCCTTTTCACCGAGTTCAGTGCAGTTACAGGGCTGCCAGACATCCCATATTAAACTGATAGATCCCATATCCCAAATGAATGAGGTTTCTCCTATTTTTTCCTAACTCCCAGCTGCTTTTCCAAGCATCTGCCTGGCTGCTGGGCATCTGGAAACACAGCTCCTGCTCACACAGATAACTGCACCTGTCCTGCAGAACGTGTCCTGCCTGAGGCTTCCGCCCCTCTGCATGCCTTATTTATCTGCCTGGGATTGTCCTGGGGTTTGGTGTTAAACTCAGACAAGCTGATGTTGCTGCCCACTGCTGAGCCAGGCTCTGTCCTGCCCTCCTGCCTGCTTGGCAGCCCTGCCCTCCAGCCGCTCGCCCTCTGCTTGCTGGGCAGATTTGCTTCCCACCCCAGCCCAGCTCTTGGCGCTTGTCCTTTTGAATTGTATCTGATTGTTTTCAGGCCATTTCTCCGATTTGTCAACATCATTTCGAATTCCAGTCCTGTCTTCCCTGGCACCCGCAGCCTCCCCCCTTCATCTGAGTGTAGTACATGGGCCCTGTGCCAAGTCCCTGATGATCAGCCTTCCCCTGGCTGGGGGGCACAGGGGTAAGCAGGAGAGACTCCACTTTCCCAATCTGCTGGCTCTCCCATCCTGTTGGCTTGCTTGCACGGTGGCTAGTGAAGTCAGCACTGGAGCCCAGGGCATTGTGCTTCTCCTGACAGCATCATGTCCAAGGACTGGATGAGAGACCATCAGAGGCAGACAGACTCTGTAATCCTGCAAGGGGATGGGATCCTGACACCCATTTACCCTTGCTTGGTGGACAGGCAGGAGCAGAGTACAACAGGAGAGGAGACCCAAGACAGGAGACAGGAGAGGACTTGCCTGTTTGTCCACACATGAGGGTATCATGCTGTGGGGACAGTGCTGAGACATGTCCCCAGTCCAGGTGGCAGATCTGGTGGCAGGGGATAATGGAGCTGAAGATGCCCAGAGAAAGCAGGGGTATATGTTCCCCTTGGTATGGGGGACAGGGTCCTACCAAGAGTCAAGAGACAGTCCTGCTCCCATGCCATGACTGTCCAGCACACAGGACACTGGGCCCCAGCTGGTCCCACACTCACACAGCTTGGTTTGCCCTGTACCTCAGAGTCTGAGCTTATGGGCCTGGCAGACCCTCCATGCCCTCATGTCCCTCTCCACACAGCAGCTGAGAGGTGCAGACAGGGACTACATGCCCAGCTCTGCAGACCAAAGACCCAGGGCTGGCCGTTGCCTGGCTCCATGGAAACTCCTTGCCACAGGATCAGGCCCTTTCTGCACATGGTCCTTGCTTGGGCCAAGCATCGCCCAGAGGGCCAAGGGTCCCTGTGGGAACAGCTGGGTTCTGGTGGCTGTGTGGCTGGGGCACCTGCGGTGGCAGCAGCACTTGGGTCACCTGCCCAGCCCACTCCCACCGTGTCTTTCCGAGCTGGGGGTGCAGGGCTGGCATGTGCCTGCTGCATCTCTTGGGCAGGGAGAAACAGGCAGCTGGGGCTGTGCGTGCTCCTTGCTGGAGGTAGCCTATCATGCTGTATTGACCCACACAGAGGCAGAAACATGTGTGCCATGCACGGATCGATGGGAAGATTGAAGATGCATGTGCGCTTGCCGGGCGACTGGGGAAAGCTTTGCCGTTGGCATTGGCAGCACAGTGAAGGTCATGCTGACCTGCGGCGCAGTCCCCGAGGAGAGGCGAGGCCTCTTGTCGCACTCATGGGCGGCTGTCTCATCACTTGTCCTCCGGAGACCCTGGATTCCCTGCCAGGCACGCACCTTCTCAGCAGAGCCGTGTCTGCTGGGGGGGCCTACCCAGTGCTGGGCTTGTTCTGGGGACGGGGAGCTGGTGTTTCCCACACCACTGTGCCACAAGGCAGTGTCACAGAGGGTTGCTTGACTTGTGAGTGTGGGGAATTGGTTCAGCCTTCTTAGCTGTGCAAACCCTCCATCGCCAGCTGGTGAAACCAAGGCAGGAAGCTGGGAGAGATCAAAACTTGCTGGTAGAGGTGTTGTGCATTGGGAATAGACAGACCCAGGTGCCATGTGGTTGGTGCCTCAAGGTGAACCCATCACCTCATGACCGAGCCACGCAGGCAGAGCCCCGCTGCCGCGGGCAGGACGGGGCTGGAGGACACCCTGCTTCTCACGCTGCCTGCAGGGCAGTGCTGCCGCGGGGGCTGGGTGCTGCTTGGGGCTGTGTGCGGGGTCGGGCGGGAGCGTGCCCTGGAGGGAGCAGACCCCGCGAGGAGCAAGGGCTCGGCAGGGCAGGACAGGGTGAGGGCTACCCCGGCTCAGCCTTTCTAGCAGAGTTGGTCGCTGCCTGTGGGGCCCCCCACTTCTTGTGCGCTGCCGTGGAACAATGGGGAGCAGCGAGGGAGGGAGGGAAAGAGGGGCAGAAATGAAGTCGGAGGAGCCCATCCCGGATGCACAGCGAGCGCAGTGGAGAGTGGGGCGGCGGACACGGGGCGCGGGTGGCGATACTGCCGCCCTCCTGGCTCCGGGGCACCGAGGAGCATGGCGGGGGCGGGGGGAGGCACGGGAAAGTGCACCCCCGG
>VZTR01023053.1:604062-643867 GCA_013400775.1 Chaetops frenatus | reverse complement strand
CGAGCCATTCAAACAAGTGGCTCCGGCAGCACTTCGGGGCCGGAGCTGGGGAGCGGGCGCAGCGTGGCTCCCTGCCCCGGAGGCGCCGGGCCCTTCACACTGCCTCTTTTCTCTGACGCTTGCTCTTTATTTGACGATGAAATAATGTTGACATGTCTTGAATTATTAAGTATTCCCTGGATTTTATTAGCACATGATGCCTAAATGCTGCCTGTATCTGCTGGGGTCTTAACCAGAGAGGAGAGAAGGAGAGAGGCAGAGAGACAGAGCGAGGGAGAGGAGAGAGAGGGGTTTTTGACAGCTGTATTTGTGCTGATAAGCGAAGGCACAAGGAGACGATCGACTAGTGAGACAAGAGGGAAGCGGCGGCTCGGAGCTGCTGAGAGGGGCTGCGCTTCCCTCCCGAGACGGCTCGGCCCTCCCGGTGCCGTGCTGGGGCTTGGGGGGGACCCGAACCCCCTCCCAGCGCCTGGCCGGGCTCTCGGCCGGTGCCTGTGCCAGGGGGCAGCTCACTGGCTGGGCACACCAGCTGCACGGGGCAGATGCCGATTGAGATCGTGTGTAAAATCAAATTTGCTGAAGAGGATGAGAAGCAGAAGGAGAAAGAAGAAGGGGACAAGGAGAGCCTGATCGAGGAGCCTGCCCGGCCCCGCTCCCGGGATCTGGCCGCCTTCGCCAGCACCAGCACGCTGCACGGCTTGGGACACATCTGCCGGTCGGGACGGCTGGGCGTGCGCCAGACCCTCTGGGCGTTTGCCTTCCTGGCCTCGCTCGCCTTCTTCCTCTACCAGGCGGCCAAGTCAGCGCTGCTCTACCTGGAGCACCCCCACGTCATGGCCCTGGACGAGGAGGCCATCCGCGAGATGGTCTTCCCCGCCATCACCATCTGCAACATCAACCGCTACCGCCACTCGGCACTCACCGACGCCGACATCTTCCACTTGGCCAACATGACCGGGCTGCCCCCCAAGGACCGGGATGGTCACAAGGCCACGGACCTGCTCTACCCTGACCCCGACATGGCTGACATTGTCAACCGCACCGGCCACCAGCTCGACGACATGCTCAAGAGCTGCAACTTCAGCGGCGAGAACTGCTCATCCCGTGATTTCACTGTGGTGAGTGCACACCTGGCTCAGCTTCCCTAGGGGCCCCTACCGGCACGGGGGGCACCCACCCTTCCGCGTTGCACCGGAGCAGGGCTCTCTGGCTCACTCCGGCTGCTGAAGTTTGCATCTCTCTCTGTTTGAGTTTCCCTCCAAGTTCCACATGGAGAGAGGGAGAGGATCCTGCGTGGGAGCTCTCGGCAGGGCTCTGCGCCACAGGACTGGGCTGTCGGCAGGTCTGTGCCTGAGGGGCTCACGGGCAGGAGCCGCGGTGCGTGAGCAGCAGGGTTCAGCGGTCCCCAGGGTGGGTGTGCAGCGGCCAGGGGGAAAGCTATGGCACAGAATCCTGCTCCAGCCTGCTCTTCCCCCGGATCAAAGTGCCCTGAACGCAGGCTGCTTTACTCAGCGAGAGGGGCTGGAGCAGAGGGGCACGGAGAGACCCCTTTGCATACAGGGGAACCTTCCTGCATTTGCGGGATTAGCACTGGGGTGTGTGTGAATGTGGAGACTGCCGGCACTGCACACGCACGTGTGCACATGCCGAGCACAAATGCCGAGCGGCTCCGCTCCGGAGGCACGGCTACAGCCGGGCGAGCGGGGGGTTGCCCGGGGCTGCCCACTCACTGCCCGGGACTGGCAGCAGGGCCTCTTCCGAGCTGCGCCCAGTCTGCCCAGGCAGCGAGCCCCTGGCCGACCGCCGCCAGTGTGCAGCTCTCACCAATATTGAGCCTAGAATCACAAATCCCCGCTGTGGTTTGGGAAAATAAATGTGCTGAACGGGCGGAATACCTGATGGGACCCTTTTCAGACCTTAATGACTCTGGAAATGAGCCGCCTCTCTCCTACGGCTGCCAGGGGCTACTGCTCAGCTGGCTCCCGCGTTCTCAGGAGCTGTGCTGCCAGCCGGACCCCGCTCCGAACCGGGGAGTGGGGTGTGATGCCATGGGCTGTGCAGGATACTGGGGAAGATTGGAGGCTCCGTGGGGCTGGAAATGGCTGATGCAGCATGTTCCGTTTCACTCCGTGCCCATCGGTACTGTGCCTGCTCAGTGTGCAGAGTGATGCTGTCCCTGGGAAAGAGACGTTTTGGGGGGGGGCTATGCGGGGGGTTGGTGGTGGCATGGGGCACTGCAGTGGAGTGGGAAGGAGCGGGGGACAGTGCGGGGGGGGGGCAGCCCCGCTCCTCCTGGGGATTTGCTGGGCTCTGTGCCTGCTCTATGCCAGCTGCTTGAGTTTGCCGGCGTTTTCGGCAGGGTTTGGAGCAGGAAGCTCTGGTGCTGGGCAGTCTTGCACGTGGCTTGGCCATGCTGCCTCCAGACCTGGGATCTTCCTGGGGGATTCTGCACAGCTTTGGTTTGTGGGGGAGGCAGCGAGCCCAGCCTTGTGCTGGGCAGTGGCACGGGCAATTCCATTTGGTGTGTGCTGAGCCGCACTGTGGTGTTGGCAGGGCAGAGCTGAGGTGGATGGGGCGGTAGAGGCTTCCCACAGCATGGGCAGAGTGTGTGGCATGCGCTGTGCTGCGTGGCAGGGAAGGGTGACCGCCAGGGCAGTCATTGGGACCCAGTTTCTCAGCGTGTGGCCGTGCAGGACCAGCTGGCCTGCCTACCTCCTCTGCTTGCAAGCACGCTGTGGGGATGCCCAGGCAGCCGGGCTCTGGTATGCCAGCACCCTGCACTGGAGCAGGGTTCAGGCATGAGGATGGTTAGTGCCAACTGACCCGTGGGCTCATGGCCAAAGAAGGGGAGCATAGGGCTCCTAAAGCCTCTACCCACCCTGTCCACAGCTCAACCTTCCTGGCCTGTGAGGCATCAGGTGCTGTCAGCTGAAAGGGGTGTACCTGTCACCTCTCACTTGCCTGGAGCAAAGGGGTGAACCTGGGGCAGGAGAGCCTGCAGAGATGGATGTGGGGAGGGATGGCTGAAGATGTGATACACCTTTCTGCCACATAACAGATCCCAAAGCCTTGCCAGGCAGCAGTGGGACCTGTCAAGGCATCACACCATTTGCAGCTGGAGCCTTCTACTCCCGTTCCCTGAGCCAAATCTGTCCCTTGTGCCTCCTGGGAATGACTGAAACACAGCACAGCCTTCTTGGCAGGCGGGTTGAGTCCCAGCTGTGGTGTGTGGGCTTGGGCACTCCTGTGCCTTGTAGCTGTGTCCCCAGTGAAGGGCCACTCGGGCTGCTCATGTGGTGGGGAGCTCCAAGCTTTGTTGGTCCCATTTCTTGGTCCCCATCGTGTTCAGAAAGCTTTTGTACCCCCACTGCTGTGGGTGAGTGTGAGTCACAGCATGTCCTAGCGGTGATGGAGGGCTCCCAGACTGCACCACATCCCAGTAGGGCAAATGGCTTGGGGTCCCAGGGCACCCAGCCCACAGCCAGCAGCCTCTGCAGCAGAGGCTGTCCCCCAGCGATACTGGAGAAGGGAAGGAGCTTTCCCTGCAGCCATGCTTGCAGGAGTGCTGGAGTCTTTCCTTCCCTCTGGGCATAAGGTAGACTCTGTCCAGAGGCTGGAAGTTTTTCAGCACGAGAGTGGCCAAGCTGTGGGGCTGCCGCCGACTGCCTGTCCAGGAGCAGGAGCAGCGCCAGGGCTGGAGCGTGTCCCCTCACACTGCTGCTTGCTGCCCGTGCTCACACAATAAACAAGTCGTGCGGATCCTTTAAGTAAGAGCCGTGAGTGGTAAATGATCTTCCCCTATTCAACGTCACAAATCCACATTCTTTATGGGACAGCAAATTAAGAAACTATCGGGAAAAAAAAAAATCCCCAGCGTAAGCATCTTCCATGTAATAAAGCCCGGCTGGGCTGTAAATCTCCCCAGCGGCAGGGACAACCCTGAGCCGCAGCGAGGCTCCCTGCAGCCCCGCTGACAAATGTGCCCTCTGTGCCGGCTGCTAGAGGGCCGTGCTGGAGCCCTGGCAGAGCCTCTCCTGACCCTATAGAGCTGCGCTGTGCCCCGCAGCCCCCCAGTCTCGGCTGTGCCCGGGGGCAGTGCCCAGTGCCAGCCGGCACAGTGTCCGATGGATGCCTTGGTGAGGGTGCGGGGCACGGAGCACTCCTGGCTGGGCGAGTGCAGCTGCAGAGCTGAGGGTGCCGGTGAATGAAATCAATGGCACTCTTTACACGCCATTAAGCAGTCCCCACAGTCCGTTGATTGTCCCCACGGGGCTGGGGCTGAGCTGCCGCGGGTGGTTTACACCTACCCTAACCTGCCTGCCTGGCACCCCGGGATAGCCACAACCCAAGGCCAGTTCCGGCCATGTCAGGTGGCACTGAGGGAAGAGGGAGACCTCCCGACAGTGCTTTGAGGATGGGGAGACAAACAGATGGGGTGTGCAGGAGTTTGGGGGCTGTGGGAAGAAGTGCATGGAGGGGGCTCCCTCAGTTGGCAGCACCATCCCGCCTGTTCGCCGGCAGTGGCTGCAGCAGGAGCCTCCGCTCGCGGCCAGGCAGGAGCCCAGTGCCTTTCTCAAAACCTCATTCGTTGTCAAAAGCCTTTTGTTTGTGATGTGTGGCTGCCGAAGCCAGTTGTGCCGGGGCTGGAAGCTGGGGGGGAGCAGGGAGGTTGCTGAGAGCTGGCAGTGCCTCTCGGAGCTGGCACCGGCCCCAGCTCTCCAATCTAGGCCTCCTGCCTGCCTGGGATGTGGGCAGTATGAGGGGTCTCCCCAGCACCCCACGCAGACCCTAGAGGGGGAAAGCCCTATGCTGAGATGGGGAACATCCTCAGCTGCATTCCACATGCACTCAAGAGATCCTGGTTCAGGGGGTAGGCAGGGGCAGCAGGCTGTCCCCTCTGCCTCCTCCCAGCAAGGCTCTCCCACTGTTCCTGACATGGGGACTCTCTGACCTTTCCACCAGAATCGTACTTAATAAATGTCAAATTTTCAGCCTATTTTTACTGGGTAAAAGAGCTGGACTGGTTGTTTTTCACCTGCCCTGCCCTGCCCTGCCTGGTGCCTGCTCAGCCCCTGGCATTCAACCACTCCATTTTCCCTGTACTCCTGTGCAGGGCTGAGGATGCCCCAGCTGCTCAGTGGGTTCCAGCTNGGCTGCTCATGTGGTGGGGAGCTCCAAGCTTTGTTGGTCCCATTTCTTGGTCCCCATCGTGTTCAGAAAGCTTTTGTACCCCCACTGCTGTGGGTGAGTGTGAGTCACAGCATGTCCTAGCGGTGATGGAGGGCTCCCAGACTGCACCACATCCCAGTAGGGCAAATGGCTTGGGGTCCCAGGGCACCCAGCCCACAGCCAGCAGCCTCTGCAGCAGAGGCTGTCCCCCAGCGATACTGGAGAAGGGAAGGAGCTTTCCCTGCAGCCATGCTTGCAGGAGTGCTGGAGTCTTTCCTTCCCTCTGGGCATAAGGTAGACTCTGTCCAGAGGCTGGAAGTTTTTCAGCACGAGAGTGGCCAAGCTGTGGGGCTGCCGCCGACTGCCTGTCCAGGAGCAGGAGCAGCGCCAGGGCTGGAGCGTGTCCCCTCACACTGCTGCTTGCTGCCCGTGCTCACACAATAAACAAGTCGTGCGGATCCTTTAAGTAAGAGCCGTGAGTGGTAAATGATCTTCCCCTATTCAACGTCACAAATCCACATTCTTTATGGGACAGCAAATTAAGAAACTATCGGGAAAAAAAAAAATCCCCAGCGTAAGCATCTTCCATGTAATAAAGCCCGGCTGGGCTGTAAATCTCCCCAGCGGCAGGGACAACCCTGAGCCGCAGCGAGGCTCCCTGCAGCCCCGCTGACAAATGTGCCCTCTGTGCCGGCTGCTAGAGGGCCGTGCTGGAGCCCTGGCAGAGCCTCTCCTGACCCTATAGAGCTGCGCTGTGCCCCGCAGCCCCCCAGTCTCGGCTGTGCCCGGGGGCAGTGCCCAGTGCCAGCCGGCACAGTGTCCGATGGATGCCTTGGTGAGGGTGCGGGGCACGGAGCACTCCTGGCTGGGCGAGTGCAGCTGCAGAGCTGAGGGTGCCGGTGAATGAAATCAATGGCACTCTTTACACGCCATTAAGCAGTCCCCACAGTCCGTTGATTGTCCCCACGGGGCTGGGGCTGAGCTGCCGCGGGTGGTTTACACCTACCCTAACCTGCCTGCCTGGCACCCCGGGATAGCCACAACCCAAGGCCAGTTCCGGCCATGTCAGGTGGCACTGAGGGAAGAGGGAGACCTCCCGACAGTGCTTTGAGGATGGGGAGACAAACAGATGGGGTGTGCAGGAGTTTGGGGGCTGTGGGAAGAAGTGCATGGAGGGGGCTCCCTCAGTTGGCAGCACCATCCCGCCTGTTCGCCGGCAGTGGCTGCAGCAGGAGCCTCCGCTCGCGGCCAGGCAGGAGCCCAGTGCCTTTCTCAAAACCTCATTCGTTGTCAAAAGCCTTTTGTTTGTGATGTGTGGCTGCCGAAGCCAGTTGTGCCGGGGCTGGAAGCTGGGGGGGAGCAGGGAGGTTGCTGAGAGCTGGCAGTGCCTCTCGGAGCTGGCACCGGCCCCAGCTCTCCAATCTAGGCCTCCTGCCTGCCTGGGATGTGGGCAGTATGAGGGGTCTCCCCAGCACCCCACGCAGACCCTAGAGGGGGAAAGCCCTATGCTGAGATGGGGAACATCCTCAGCTGCATTCCACATGCACTCAAGAGATCCTGGTTCAGGGGGTAGGCAGGGGCAGCAGGCTGTCCCCTCTGCCTCCTCCCAGCAAGGCTCTCCCACTGTTCCTGACATGGGGACTCTCTGACCTTTCCACCAGAATCGTACTTAATAAATGTCAAATTTTCAGCCTATTTTTACTGGGTAAAAGAGCTGGACTGGTTGTTTTTCACCTGCCCTGCCCTGCCCTGCCTGGTGCCTGCTCAGCCCCTGGCATTCAACCACTCCATTTTCCCTGTACTCCTGTGCAGGGCTGAGGATGCCCCAGCTGCTCAGTGGGTTCCAGCTACTGCAGAACCTGCCCTGGCTGGGGCACAGAGTGGCTCCTGGGCCAGGCAGTGCCATACGGGTCCCCACTCAGCATCATCCCCTTTGGAGGGTGGCATGGCTGTGACTGTGACGGGTGTCCTGCCATGCCTGGCAGGGACTGGCTGGGCTGAGGCTGGTGGTGTCAGTGCCCAGGAGAGGCTGGAGCATCCCTCACTGATCCCATGCCTGTGAGCTGCTCAGCTGCGCCCATCTGTGCCCATCTGGGTCACAGCACTCCACTCACTGCATCCACATCCCGCAGTCCCAGCCCAGCCCCTGAGCCAGCTACCCAGGGGCTCGCAGCCCATCTGGAACCCTCCATCCTCACAGTCTGGCCACTGTGCTTGTGCATTTCCAGGCCTATGTCCCGGCTGGGGCAGACGTTGCAGGTTGGCCGTGCTCCTGTCCGGAGCAACGGCAGTGGCATCTCCAGCACTGTTCCACATGAGCCGCCTGGGCACAGCTCGAGGCGCTGTTTGTGCCAGAAAACGGGGGACTTTAATGCAATTCGTTGCCATTTAATTTTACACAATTCCTGCTGCTTAATCCGCTGAGAAATGCTAATTTATACAATTCACGTCTAAAAATAAATGTCAGTCCAGCAGCTCCCAGCAGCGGGTAGCTGCTCCCACCAGCTCCCACCGAAGCCTTCTGCAGGGACCCCAGCCTGGAGCCCACCTCACTCCCTGCCAGCCATGCTGTTACTCCTTGTCCCAGGTGCTCAGGCTGCGGCAGCAAGCATGTGGATTTGGGGATAATGGGATTTTGGGACACTGTGGTGGGAGAACAAGGGCTTGGCTGCACCTAGGGGTGTCACTGCAAAGCCCCTCATGACGGTGGGGCAGAGTGACAAGGGGACAAGCAGGTGTCTTGGCAATCTGACTCTCAGATGGCTGGGGAGATGTTATTGGTGTGGGGGTCATGAGGTGTCTTTGGGACCACTGCTTCCTCATAGATTCCCCCAGTAAATCTGGGTGCAGCCCCATGTGCAGCTGCACCCTGGGCTGTGGCTGAGGGTGCATGGAGCAAGAGGGGTGCCCTGACACCAGCAGCAACACTGCAGGCAGGGTGCCAGGGCAGTGGGGTGGGCATCAAGGGCCATGGTCGTGGGTGCCAGCTCCCTGCAGGAGGGTGGTGAGGCGGGGGAGCAGGGGGGTGCGGAGGCGACACAGCGGGGGAGTAGAGATGCTGGAGGAGCCGACGGCTTTCCCACCGTCTCCCTGATTGAGATCGGATCACCGTGAGCATAAAAAAGCTCTCTTCATAATTATATTTAATGAATTGACTTTAAAAGCTCTTATGCTCTTATCTGGGTAATTTAATATCACACACTTAATAAGCCTGTCTCCGATACGGGGGGAGCCAGCGGCCAGGACGCCCGCGCCTGGTGTGTCTCCCCAGGGATGTGGGACGTGCCATGAGGCTGGGCCCACGTGCCAGGCTGAGTGGAGGGGGAAGCTGCTGCCCCCTGGGGCCAGGGCACCCGTGGGGTGACTGTGGGGCAGTGCCCCTACAGCACTGCTGGCTGTAGAGGGGGCTGGGCACCTCGGGTGGCTGTGGGAGGGATGGGGACAAGACACACAGAGGGGGTTGGCTCCAGGAGCTGGTGCTTGCTGGTGCCTGGGGCCATAGGGCTCCAAGACCAGGGGGTGATGGGAACACAGGACTGTGGGGCTGACAGGGTGCAGGGTAACAGATGGGGCAGGGGGGTTCATGGGGTGCCACATGGCTGGCTGGGCATGGGACAGGGCTGGCTGGGGTGCAGGTGCCCTGTGCCAGTGGCATGGTTGGATGTCACATGGCCCTATGGCTGAAGGGCATTGCTGTGACCCCGTCCTTTATGCCAGTGTCAGCTGTGGCAGGGGTCCCATAGACAGCACTAGGGACAGCCATGGGTCAGAGTGCACCACAGGTTCTGGTGCCATGATGCTGTTAGATCCCTGTCTCCTTCTGGCTCCAGCCACCTGGGTTAGTCAGCTGGGATGTCATGGAGGTAAATGAAGGCTTGTCACCACGGTCTCTGCACCTCTGTCTCTCCCCGCCCCAAGAACCCCCCAGCTCCTGGAGTCCCAGGAGGGGTGTGGGCTGCCTCCTGCAGGCTGGCATTGCTGCAGCCCCAGTAGGAGTCTCTGCACACCCCCCGCCCTTGCCACCCCCCCCGCTTGCCATCACTGTGTGCAGGCGGGCGCCCGCAGCGAGCCGGAGGGAAGGCTCTGCCATATGGAGCCAGGGGCCCTGGGGACTGCAGGAACCTGTGTGTGGGTTGGGGCTGCGACCTGTGTCCTGTGGCCATGGGGGCAGCCCTCAGAATCCTCCACTCCAGATGCTCACTGGGCAGTGGGGTGGAAAGCCACTGGCCAGGCTTGTGTTCTCTGCACGTCAGAGCTGCTGTGAGCTGGCCTGTCCCTCTAGCCTGGCACCATGTCCCCAATCACCCTGTGCCCTCGGGTCCCTGATTCCCAAGTGACAGAGGACAGAGCAGAACCTCCCAGCATCTATGACTGTGCTGCCCCAGGACAGGTGTCAGGGACAGGGTCACAAGGGCAGGGTGAGTGATGCTGGCCCTTGGCCAGCCATCCCCAAGCTCTGGAGTGCCTGGCAGTGCCGGCTGCCATCCTGGCACTTGGTGCCAAGGCTGGGCGGGCTGGAGGGAAGCGTGTGCCAAGGTTGTGGGGCAGGGGAACAAGGACGCAGCTGCCACCTGGCCCTGCGGAGGCACTGGGGACAGCCCCAGGCAGAGTGGGGATCCCAGCTCCCCACTGGGGCATGGGGCAGCCGTGCCGGGTCTCCCTCCATGAGGGAGCGTCTGGAGAAGGAGGTTTACGGAGCTGCACTAAGTGACGCAAATGGTTTGAAGCCCATAAAGAGAGACGGTTTTATGTAAGACGACTATATAAAGCTCTGCTGTTCTGCCATTGATGAGATATAGGCCTTTATTTATAGAAGGCAATGTTTGCGGTGCGAGTGCTGAAAGCCAGCCAGGGACCCGCAGATAGGGCGTAGAGTCATTTGACATGCAGCTGCCGTCGACACTGTTCACACATTAAAGAAAAAAATTAACAAGTTTGCAGCCAGTCAGGTGGAAAAAACAATAATTGTCGAAAAACGTATTTCCCCCTTTTTCCAATAACAAATAACTGGAACGCTGTTGGGGAGGCTTGAGCTTGCTTTCCCTCTGGAAAAGGATGGGCTGAGGCTCCAGCCAGGCTAGCGGATGGAGTGGGCAGGGGGAAGCAGACAGGGTGGGATGAGAGCCCAGACAGGGGATGCTGCCACAGGGTGGACGTCCCTGCCTAAGCATTTATATGTCCACGACTGGAATAACAGGGCCTGCAGGAAGGGATGAAGGCACCAACAGCTCAACATGGCCATGTGTGTGCTGGGGGATGAGGAGGGGGGTCAAACACCAGGAGCTGAAGATGCTCACTACATGAGGGGATGCGGACCAAACCCCACTGGATTTTCCTGCCTGGCCCAGCACTGTCTCTCTCCACCTTCATACACACGGATGCTCTGAGGTTATTTCTTAGCCAGATGTGGCTCAGTGGTTTTTTACTGGAGAACATGCAGCCAGTCCCCGTGGTCAGAGCGCCCTGCCAAATTCTGTTTCATGCACGAAAGGAGGAAAAACTTCTCATGATTAATTGTGCAATAGGGGAAAACATGCATCTCTAACCTGCTCCTTGCCGGTCGCTGGCCTCTTCTCCCAGGCACTGCCCCAACGTGCAGCCAAGGGAGGGTGAGAGGATGGGAGGGTCCTGACTCTGCCATGAAGGGTCCCAGCAGGCAGAAGGCAGGCTCAAGGTCAAGTAGCTCCCCTGCAGTTCCCTGCACTGTTCTATGGATGGCTGTCCCCTGCTCATGCTGCAAAGCCTTCCCGCATGCCCCAGTGTGCTGTACCAGGCACAGGCAGGGCTCTGCCAGCCCCATCATCCACCATGCCACCATTGTGCCAGCAGCAGGCAGGAGGTGAGCGTGGCAAATGACACTGTGCTGCTGGGCTTGGGTCAGGGGGTGGACTGGACCTGCACCCCGATGCACTGGCACTCAGGGCTCCTGCATGTGCCTGCTCTGCCTCCAGGAGATGTCGCTGGCTGCATGGCTGCTCCTCCCCTGCCACCCTCATGAAGCCCCTCTGCAGATATCCTCCAGATCACTTGGCCCATCTCTGAATTTCAGACATAAGCCCGAGCACACTCTACACATGATGAGCATCAGCTGAGCTCAGCTGGGCTCAACAGGTTTTCCTTCCAGCAGAACAAAAGGTTCTCACCTGACTGCAGCTTGGGGAAGGCAAGTGCAGGAGGAGCTGTGGGACAGGAAAGCCAGTGGCTGGAAGGACCTGTGGGCACTGTGTTCCAGTGGCATGGGCATTGAGGACCCCTCTCTGTGTTGGAGAGCCGAGTCAGGCTGTTCCCTGCCCACGATGGCTGGACAGGCAGGGAGCAGGGGCTGGCAGACACACTGGTCACTGCTGGCTGCCAGTTCTGGGATGTGTGGGGCAGGAAGGGAGAGAAGGCACAGCCTTGTCACAGTAGAGCCTCTGATTAATCACTAACTGCCGGCCCTCCAGCCAGCAGCTCATTAGCAGTTTAATTCCCGGTGCCCGGCGTGCAGGAGGGCTGTGCAGCTCTGATTGAGCTGGATGCGCTCATCTGGGCAGCTGCAATCAGGTGGTGGCCCCCCCACTCTGGTCACAGTCACAGTCAGTGGCCACATCCCCCGTGTCCGGGGCTGGGCTGGATAGCAGGTGCTGCAGGTACCACAGGTGATGCAGGTGCTGCAGATGCTGTGGGTCCTGTGGTCAAGCAGAGGTGAGAGACATTGGTGGTAGTGGCTACAGAGAGCTTGTGAGCAGGCCCAGGGGCTGGAGATGTGCCCATTGTCTCCCCCTGTATCCACTGGTAGTCCAGCTGTGCCTGGAGTGTGGCGGTCCCCATGGTGTCATGGGGCTGGGAGCAGCTGTCAGTGGTGTCAGCAGCCGTGGAGAGGCACTGCGCTTGGCTGCACGAGGACGTGTCACCAGCCTGTCATCTCTGGGGTCAATGACACCCTGCACATCCCTGTACTGTCCCGTCCCTCTACCAACCTGCACCTGCACCCACAGGGCAGCAAAGTGAGGGCTCTGGTCCCCGCCTGTATCCTGGTGCTCCTGCCACCGGCCCAGGTTCTCCTGTGCCCTGACTCTCCTTCCTCCCAGACCTCTTCACTAATGCGATGGGGGAGTTCACCTGGGCCATGGGGGCAGGACAGGGCAGGAGGGAATTGAGGGGCAGGAGAGAGGCACTGTGTGTGGATGCTGCCTTTCTCCCATGGACCTTATACTCCACCTGGGCATGCAGAGGTGGGCACTGCCGTGCCTCCCAGCTGCCTGGGGGTGTTTACAGCTCAGCCTTATCCCTTTGCCCTCCAAAATCCACTGTGTCCTTCACTCCCAAGCTGCCATCTCCACAATTTCTTCACAGCCCAAGGAGCGAGGGAGAGACCCCAGCACAGAGAGGCATCTCCATCTGTCTTCAATGCTCCAGTGGCTGGAGCAGGGCAGGGAAGGGACCTGCAGGTGTCCCCACTGCGGTGGGGCAAGGAGGGCCAGGGTGCATGTGGGACAAGTCAGGGGCCATGCTGGGGCTGTGACTCCTGCAGGGGAGACTGGGCCAGCCCAGCACCTGGTGCTGCTGCCCCTGGGAAAAGCTTGGAGCAGCCCGCCTTCCCGAGCAGCATGGGACTGAGGGCACTGTGCTAATACAGCTGAGACTGATACAAGCATTAATTATGTCCCATCAGCTCAGCTCTTGCCCAGCAAGGCAGGGCACCAGGTCATCCTGCAGCTTGTGCAGGAAAGATAGATTTGCACTGGCGGTGTGTCCCCTGTGCCTGTCCCCCTGTCCACAGCCTGCTCCCACCACTCTGCTGTGACTGTGGTGTGCCATGGTAGGTTGGCCTGGCTCTCCCAGCCCCATGACACTGCCTGGCTCAGGGGTGAAGTCATCACTGAGCAGGGAGGTGAACAGTCTGAGGCAGAAGCAGTGAGAGCACTGTCAACAAGACTGGCATGCCCAGCTCTGAGGTCCTGCTAATCAAAGAAAGTCTGCAATTACATGTGCTAATTACGAGCAGAGGTTCATAGTAATTCCTGCCGTGCTGGCATGACACTGGTTACACCAAGCTGCATTGCTTCTTCATGAGGACAGGAGGGAATAACCAGGACTGTTCAGCTGGCTCTCCTGGCCCAGGAAATGGTGTGTAACAGCCAGACCTCCTGCCCAGACGCTTCCCATCTCATCCCATCCTTATCCCATCCCCATCCCATTCCACACACCCCACCTAACTCCCACCNCTCGACCCCATCCTCATCCCCACCCCATCCCATTCTATCTTGTACTGAACATAGTACAGCATATACAGTGCCATAGGTGGAGCCCTGCATGTGTGGCCATGACAGCTGCTCTGTCCCTGAGCCCCTGGCTCAGTGGAGCTGCTTTTCAGAGGGAGTTTTTCAGGCTCTGACCCCCCTGTGCTGCTGCTGCTGCTCTGACATCGTGTTTCCTTATCGCGTGACATGACCTTAATTAACTCCCTGTGCTGATAATGCTCTGGGCTTCTCCTCCAGGAGCTGTATCTCAGCACTGTGTCCTGGCTCATCCTCTTACGGACCACTGCAAAGACCGCACAGGCAGCCTGGAGCATGGGGGAGAAAGGGGTGTGTGGTGCAGGCAGGGCAGGGCTGTGACACTGGGGTTACTGGGATGGCATGGGCTCACTGACATGGAGTGGATGGCACAGTGCTGGAGCCAGGGGACTGGTGCTGCATTGAGCGTTCCAGGGAGATGCTGACCTGGTGGAGACGGCTGTCACGGTGCAGAGGGGGTGTTCTGGCAGGAGGGGGAGTCTGTGCTGATGCCCAGGGCAGGGTGGCAGAGGCAGTGGTGCCCATGGCAGCAGCATCTGTCCCATGCTCCAGAGGTGCTGCATGCCAGCGTGGAGGGACCCAGGCTCTCCTTGCACTGCTGCAGGGGGACTTGTGGGGCTGAGCCGGCAGGGCCCCCCACCCCCAGGAGCTGCCTGACTGCCTGGCTGCCCCTCCACTGCCAGCCCTAGTGGATTGAAATGCTGGCACTGATTACTTGTAGCCACTTTATCTCCTGTGCTTGGCAAATATTGGCAAAGAGGAGATGTTTCAATAGTGAGGTTCGCAGATGGGAATCTCGGTGTGGGATCCTATGCCATGCAGCAGCCTGTCTGCCTCTGAGGCAGCTGCTCACCAGGACTGAGCCTGGCATGGGCACTGTCTGGGGCCCATGGGGCTCTTTCCAGCACCTTTTCCCCACAGACTGGTTGCCAGCAGGGTGCTGTTCTGAGCTTACCTGTGTTGCAGGGCATGTCTCATCCTCCAGCACAGGACCAGGGACTGGGGCAAGGTCCTTGATCAGGGCTCCTGTCACCTGCAGGTAGCTCTGACCTGGCAGCAGCCAGGCCAATGGCATGAGCCCTGAAAAAAGCAAAGGTTGCAAAATGCTCTCAGATAGTCTCCTCCCAGCTTGCAGCCACACAACCCTCATCCTCACTCCTATTCCCCACAGCTCCTAGTCCCCAAAACTTTAGTCCTGCCTGTCTCAGGTGCTCAGCTCCCACCCCCAGGCCCACATCCCAGGCAGCAGTCAGATTGAAGGCCCAGCTGTTCCTGGGGCATGAGTGGGCAGGGTCCATTTTGTCCCCTCTGTTCATGCTGCCTGCAGACACAATGGGAATTGTATTTTCCTGAAGCTTGGCATGCAATGGACACCACAGACGTTATGGAAAGTGAGTACAGATACACCTGCTCACAGCAAGTGATGTATGGAATGCTGGGAGCAGCATACAGCCCTGGGAATGAGGCACTGGATCCAAGCAGGGGCAAGGGGAAGTGGTCTGAATAGAGGAGATGGGAGCTGCCAGTGCTGCTCCCCTTTGTGTGGGAGGCAAAGGGGTATGAGGATGGGGGAGAAGGAGGTCCCCAGCTGCAGGGGCAGGTTGACTTACCCCATTCTTGCCAGTATATGTCCCTGCTCCCACAGCAAGCCCTGGGAGCTAGGAGGAGCTGAAGAGAACAACTGAGGAGCTCCTGCAGGTGCCAAGGACCAGCGCATGGGCAGTGTGGCCCAAACACGCAGGAGAAGCAGACGCCTTGGGAGTCCTGAGACCCCCAGCCCATCACCTAGATGACGAGCAGACAGTGGGGTAGAGGGATAGAAGGGTGTGGGCTGCAGGGATGTCCCTGCCTGCCAGTGTCCGCACCTCTTCCCCCTCCCAGCAGCCCCAAGGAGGGAGCGCCTGTCAGTGCCAGGGCGCGGGGGCTCTCTTGATCAGCCCCTCCGCCCAGGAGAGCCCAGGCTGGGGAAAGCCAACCCCTATCATGTTTGTTCCATTGATTTAGCGCCGCCGAGAGGGTTTAATCAGCCTTTAGCCTGCACGCTCCAGCATTAAGAACAAATCCATTAGCCACGAGATAACCACAAAGGGTTGCGCTGAGGCTGGATGAGGTCCCAGCGCCTTCAAGATGCAAATTGGCAATCAAAGATCAAAGCCGTGCGGCTCCCTAATCTCCGCTAAAAGGGCTCAGCTATTAACGAGCCCTTTCCCACTGAGCTGTGATCACCCCACTTCACTAGGGCTCCCTACATGCTCTCGGGTTGCACCATCATCCCGACTGGCCTCCTGGCCCCCAGGTGCCCTGAGCTGGCCCTGGGGAGGAGGCTGCATCCAGGGCTCAGGCTGTTTGTTTGCGTGTTGTTTCCTTCAGTTCTGACACACTGGAGTCAAATTCCTGCTGTCGGGGAGAGCGGAGCCCACAGCATTGTCAGGGGTCAGCGGCTGGAGGGGAGGAGAAATGGAGGAGGTGGGAGCTTGGATGGAGCAGGGTGGTGGGAGAGCTGTGTGGGGCTCATGTGGTGACTTCAGAGATGGCTGGGATGCTGGCAGGTGGCTACCCCTCCCGCTTCTCAGGGATTTAGCCTGGTTCTCCCCCTGCCTGGTTGCACCAGGTGGCTCAGGGCAATCCTTGCTGGCCCCAGGGAAATCAGTGGTGGGGAGTGTGCATTGGGGGCAGGCAGCAGGGAGTGGGTGAGGGATCATGGCACGGCAGAGTGTTATGGAGCCAAGTTCCCCTTTTGAAGGTATTCCTGCTTGTCCCATGTCACCGTGGAGCATGGGTGCACAAAGCCCTGGTTCCCGTGGCCACCCTGCCGGCTTGTGCATGGTACTGAGCTCCGGGATGCAGCCTGCCCCGCAGTCCCTGCCCAGGCCATGTTTCCTGTGGTGGCTCCACACATGGCTGCCCCAGCAGCCCCGTGAGTGCCAGTCACCCCACGCTATGCAGGAGCGCTGCGAAGCTGCCGAGCTGTGACAGGAGCTGCAATGCCAGCACCGTCAGCAAATCTGTGGCAGCACAGATGTGTGCTCTGCTCAGCGTGCTCCAGCTCAGGGACCAGTATCCCCCACTGAAATGGTCAGAGTGTGTGTGAGGCACCCTGCAACAGGTGGGCAGGGAACCCTTCAGCCCTGGCAGCAGGGAGCAGAGGGTCATGTCTGGCTGACCTTCTGTCTGGGGACCCACTCTACTGGCAACTGCTCATTGAGGTGCTGCTCATGCCCCTCACAACACCCCCCAGCAGGCAGCACAGCCTTGCAAGAGCAGCAGGCAGTGAGGTGCTGCCACCTCAGCCAGGGTGAGAATAAATCTTATCAGTGTAAACCCATCCATAGGCAGGAGGATAACCCCCGTGACAACCCGGCAAGAGCAGAGGCTTCATCTTCACCGTGTCAGTGCTGTGGATTTACANCCTGCTAGGTCCAGGCCGGTGTGTCCCAGCGACAGCGGCCATGGTGTGAAGAGTGGGCCTGTTCTGGCACTCGGCAGGGGGACACCTGGATAGGTGAGGTTGGAGGGAGGGGCACACGCGGGACAAGGTGGCATTGCCCTGCCTGCTATCTTGGCCCTACTGTGTTCTACACGCGCCGTCCCATGGAGCCCTGCATCCTCCAGAAGCCCGGGGGGCTTGGGCATGGCTCAAGCTGGACCACCGGAGCTCAGTGATCGGGAAACATGTGACTGAGTGTGTGACACTGGAAGTGTGTCCCCGAGGCCGTGTGACAGCGCCATGCGAGCCAGTATGCTTGGTGGGTGCAGCCTGTGTGCCCACCCCCGCGTGTGGCCCCCCTGCTCCGGCCGGGCAGCGAGGGCTGCGGTGGTGCCAGGAGCGGGGGCTGCTGAGCGGGGCGGCAGGCGGCATCCCTGCCCCGGGCCCCGCTCCTCGGCTCAGCTCCCCCATCTCCCGGCAGCCGTGGGAGCAGTAATGAGATGGAGCAGCAGAAGGACGGCGAGATAAGGCTGCCTGCGCTGCCCCAGCAGATTAAACGCTGGGATTAAGCAGGCGGTGCCAGCTCTGCTGCCTTTTTATCTCGCTGCTTCTCCCCTCTTATTCTCCCGCAGTCGATAGAGAACGGTCTCCGAGCTGTCAGCAAAGGAAATTGCTTGTTAACCCTTTGGGGACGGGCGGCGGAGCTCCCTGTACGGCTGCTTTCAAAGAGAAGCGGTCCCCGGGGGATGCGCTGCCCGCGGAGCCAGGCGGGGATGCGGGGACACCACCCCGCAGGGCCCCGCATGCGAAGGAGAGCAAGGCAGGGCCGGGAGTGCCCGGGATCTGCAGCCAAAAGCCACCAGAGTCCAACCAGCACCATGCAGAGGCACTGATCTACTGGGGTTCCTGCGGGGTGACAACAGTCAAAGAGCAGAGGCTGCCTAAGCTCCACAAAGGAGCCCCGGGGACATTGCATACCCCGCTTCCGGGTATCCTTGATGTTCCCCTGCTTCCTACCAGCCTGCAAGATGTGTGGGCTCAGCGCTGCATCTCTGTGAAACCACAGGGTTGGGGATCCTTCTCTGGTCCTGAGGACAAGTGGCACGGGCCAGCTGTGTCTGCACAGTACCGCGCATGGTGCTGGATCTCCTCCAACTGCCAAGGGGAGCCCGCTACCCAAACCCATCATTATTGCTCTCTGTGTATGTGAGTGTTTTGTTGGGTTTGCAGCAGCGAGGCTGAGCTGCAGCCCATCCCAGTGCTTATCCGTAGTGTGCTGTGCTGTGCTGTGTGCCCGGGAGCGGCGTGCCCGGCGCGGGGGTGTCTGAGGGTGGGAAGCCGGCTGGAGAGCGCCGGAGGATGCACAGAGTGACGGCAGGATTGCTGCTCGGCACAGTCCAAACCCAAGCTAGGGAGTGTGTTAGCAGCTCGACAAACGCGTTCTGGCATTTTTGGGGGTGCAGCTTTGGTGTAATCGTTTCCGTGGGGACCCTGAGCACCTCCTGAAGCAGGAGGCAGAAACATGGGGCAGAAACCTTCTGCAGCTCCAGCATCCCATTCGTACTAACGGAGAGACCAGAGTAGGTAGGCAGCACGCTCAGCAACTCAGAGGGGTTTTCCGGCTGCCAGGAAGATGAAGTAGACTTCCCCAGCCCCTGCCCCCTCATCTCATTGCTCCTGCCCGCCCTCCCCTTCGCATCCCTGCCCTGCACTGCAGCATGCCTTTGCCACTGGCACTTCATCTTCTGCAATTCCCTTGGTGCTGGCTCCTTCACCTGCCCAGGTGTCGCTTTTGGTGGATGCTTGAAAATGAAAACGAACTGTATGAAAGCACAAGCTGCCGGGAGATCTGCAGTGAGCAGGTTAGCCCCGGCTGGGTCAGCTGTCCCGACCGGCTTGGGATGCTGCCCCATGGCTGCTGTGGAATGAGGGGGAGAGCCGTGTGCGAGCCCTGGGCAGCCAGGGCTGAGGAGCTGGAGCTGGTGCTGTGCCGGGCAGCCCGGCTGCACAGGCAGGCAGAGGCTGCATTGGGAGAGGAAACCAGAAGCGATTGGCACGTGAAGGCTGGCAGGCTGGAAGCTGCGAGGGGATAGGATTGCTGTTTATAAATACATCAAGGGAGTAAACACAAGGGAGGAAAGAGAGCTATTTAAGCTAAGGGACAATGCTGGCATGAGAACAAATGGTAAAAACTGGCCATGAATAAATTTAGGCTGGAAATGAGTGAGATTCTGGGACAAATTCCCCCCAGGAGCAGCAAGAGTAGAAAGCACAACTATGTGATGGCACATTCTCTGCTACCAGAGGCTGTCATGTGTGTGCAGTGTGCTGCCATGCCTGTGCAGCAGCAGTGTCCCCAGCTACTCCTCACTGTGTCACAGCCACCGACAGAGCCGGGGCAGATATGTTGGGAGGGTGTCCCTGCCCACATGCATGATGCATCCCTCTGCCTTGCATTGCATCCCTATGCTCCTGACCCACCAGGAACAGGAAGCCCTGGTCTAGATCCTGCCTGTCCCTGGGGACATGGGTTACATGCTGTCCCTGATGCAGCAGCCTGGTTGTGACCTGCCTGCCCTGCCCAGTGCTGGGGCTTGGGCGTCTCCCACTGCTCTGCCTGGCCAGCGGCACAGCCTGCAGCACAGCTGAGCAATTGGTATTCCAGCAGCGAGCCCGCTTGGCATGAAAGGGGCTCTGCCAGCCCCACACGCCCACATCTCCAGTGCTGGTTCAGGCCTAGCCAAGGGGAATCAGCTGGCAAGGGCTATCCTGTAGCACAGAGAGAGGCACAGCTGCAGTGGCAGGGTCCTGGCCTTTCTGGGATATGCCTGCAGCAGCCTCTGGCCCCCTTGCCCCACATTGTTTTCCCTCTTCCTTTGGAGGCAGGTCATGGAGCTGCCCGAGATATTCCAGAGCTTAGCCCTTCACAAGATGGAGGAAACAAGAAGCCTAAACCATGATTTGTGTGTTTTGTGCCAAAGGTGCTCTGCTCTGTTTGGGCTGAGGATGCAGAGCCTGGTGCCCCATGGCAGCAGTACCAGACCCCATGTGCAGGACTGTGTCGCACAGGAAGCATTCCAGCAGCTCCGTGTGGGGCAGGGGGCTGCACTGAGGGGCTGCTAGTGTGGGAGATGGTTGTGCTACTGCCAGAGCTGGGGTCGAGCCAAACTGGCACCTTTCCCCCAGTCCTCCTGGGAGCGGGGAAAGGAAATGGTGCGACAATGCATGAGAAGGGACGCTTGCAGTGGCAAAAACATCCCACTGGCTCAGAAAATTGCTGCAGAATCGGGCTTGAAATGAGTTGAAATTGCTGAATCCAAGCGGATCTCATATCCCGGGCAGTTGTAACGCTGGCGTCAGCGCTGCGGCTTCCCTCCCGGGGCACCCAGGCGGGGCCTGGCTGTGCCGTGTGGGGGCAGCGGGCTGTAGGGGATGGGGGGGCTGCCTCGGGGGGAGCCTCTGGCATGGCGAGGGGCTGCAGCAGACCCGGGATCTGGGGCTGGGATGGCCACAGTGGGGGGCAGGAGCAGAGCAGGAGGAAGGGTGGAAGGGTGCGTGGGTGTGCCATTGCCCCAGCTCCACCAGTGTCATCCCAGTTTGGCCCCAGCTCCTGTGCCGTGTCTCCTGTCCAGGAACATCCCTGTGCTCCAGCTGCCTGCACTCACTCAGGAAGCAGCATTTCCAGTTTTGGAGACTGCTTTCCTTTATGCCACAGCTTTGCCAGTGCTAATTTGCTCTCTGGGCTCGGGTATCTGGAGATGACCCTCAAGGTTACCCCTGGGCTAGCATCCCAACCAAGTCCAGAGTGGGCAGCACTTTGGTGTCCTCCCATTGCTGTCCCCATCCCCATTATGCCCCAATGATGACTGTTCTCAGGGGTGCTTCTATACCGGGGTAATCTCTCCTGTGTGGTGTGCCCATGCCTAGGGCCTGCCCGTCAGCTGCACGTCCCAACGGGAATGTGGGAGCAGGGCTGGATGTTCCAGCAGGTATGTGGGAACAGAGCTGGCTGTCCCAGTGGGGATGTGGGAGCAGGGCTGGGTGGCCCAGGCATGCAGCAGCAGGACCCACTGGCACCACACATGTTGCAGCTCGTTCCCCTCGCATGAAAACATTTGGCTGGAAGCTTAGTGTGGCCTCTTGTCTCCTCAGAGCAATCAGGATTTGTCACTGCTTGCAATGTTTAACGTCGTCTTCCAGAGGCTAAATACCGTGGGGAGCCGTGTAAGCCGCGGAAATACCTGCGTGAGCTGGGATCAGCCCGAGGCTGGCACAATGGCTGGCAGCACTGGGGATGGGGGACTGCATCATGTTGGTCCTCACGCCCCCAGTGCTCACGGGTGGGCTGGTGTAAGGATGCTGGGGGTCAGCACCTTGCTCCCAAAAGGCTCCCCACAGCAGGGGGGCTGGGAGGCAAGTCTCAGGGGAATGGAGGGCACTTGGGGGGGGGGGGGGCCCAAGACTGGGGGGGGGGGGGGGCCCAGAACTGTGTGGGATGGGGAAGAAGATGCCAGGGTCCACAGCAAAATCTGACTGGGATCTGCCTGCCGAGGCGCAGGCAGCTATTTTTGTCAAGGTCATCGTGTCTCCATGGGAGAGAGAGGAAAATGAGGAATTGTGTCAAGAAATTATCACCCTAATGGGGTCTCCCCTGCATACGAGCATGGCGTGGGAATGCTGGCATGCAGTGGCTGAGCAAGGACACTGGCATGTGACACAGGAATGCTGCCTCTCTGGCCCTAAGACCACAACGCTCATGGGTGCCCAGCAGGCAGAGTCAGGTGCCCAAGGGCCCATGGCCCAGTTGCTATCCTTGGCTGGACATGTGTGCTACAGTCCTGCAAGGTGTTTTTCTGGGTCAGCTGTGGAGAGAAAATCATGTTCCTGGTGCAGGCAGGCTCTCCTTTGCTCTTCTTCCTCCTCCTCCTCGTGCGCTCCCTGTTACCTAATTGGATTTGTCATGCTGGAAAGGCAAAGCCCTTCAGGACCGTGCTGTGCTCTCGCCAGTGTGATTTCACAGCTGGCCTCAGCACCCCCGTAGCTGGCAAGTGAGTAACTCAGCTGGATGCCACGGGCACCCCTGCTTCCCATGCTCCCCCACAGCCCTGCCTACCTGCCTGGGACACAGCCACCACCACAGCCGGACCTTCTCCTCCAACCCTGCTCTACACTGGTCCCTGTCCCTAAGCTCTGTTCCCACGTGCTCCAGCCTCTGCCTCCCATCCCCATCCCTCACCCCGCTCCAGGGTGATTGCCATGCCACCCGGAGACGTCTGAATGACACGAGATGGAAGCGTTCACAGAAATGACATTTTCTCCAGCCTGGGGAGCTTATCCTCCGTTTAAAGAAAACTAATATAGAAGCTGCCCTGGTGCGCCGGGGCTGATGGTATCAGGCTGGCAGCCGCCGGCGCTCACGGCCGCGATAAATCTCAGAAAGGAGCCGAGCCAGCTCCAGCCGCCGCACAGAGGGGGCTGAGCCGCGTCCTGGCGGTGCTGCGGGGATACAGCGGCTGGAGGGGACAGCTCAGAGCGGGGTGACCCACAGGCTCCTGAGGATGCAGGGAGCGGGGAGCCCGCGGCGGGGAGAGTGCCAGCGCTGTACTGGGCGGCGGGGCTGCGGCAGGAGCCAGAGAGCTGAGCGGCGGCCTGGCCCGGCCCAGCTCAGGGGCTGCCCTGGGGTTGGGGCCAGGCCGGGCGGGGCCTGCGGGCGGCGCCGGGCCGGGCGGCGGAGCGCAGCGCCCTGCTGCCCCCTGCCGGGCGGAGCCCGCCAAGCACCCGCCGCCCGGCGCCGCGGGGCAGGGCCTGCGAGGGACGGGCTGCACTGCCCTGCCAGCCCTGGGCGCTGCCCGCTGCCTCCGCTCGCCCCCGCTCGCTGCCTGTCCTGTTTCTGACCCGCCTGAAGTCCTCCTGTACCTGTAACCAAGCTGCCAGATGGGATCCTGGCCGTGTCCCCGTCGTGGCTGTAGTTACGTGTTGCTCAGGCATCAAGGCCTGCGGCAGGGGTGCTGCTGGGGAGTCACTGCTGAGATGATCAGGAGCTCCCTTTGTTCCAATCCCTCCTGCCACCGCTGGCCTTTTCCTGTCCTGATGCAATGGAGGCCAAGGATGCTGCTTTTCACGGGCCCAATAGCCCTGACTAGTCCTGGGGCTGTGGAGGATGAGGGACAGCCCCCTCCCCATGCCAGCCCACGCTGGGTGAGTGCTGAAGGTGGGTGCCTAGAAGCAGCAGCAGCAGCAGGAGATGAGAGGCTGAGGAGAGTGCGGTGCTGAGCTTTGAAGGCACCTGACAGGCTGTCGGGGCGCTGCCAGCCATGCTGACAGCTGGGTACAGACACCCCCACCGCCACTGCTGCACTCTGATCACAGTCTTGCTGTCACTTCAAAGCACCCGCCAGGCTCAGGTGGGTTCCCATGCAGCCTCCCACCCCATGGTTCCACTCCTCCTGACCCACAGTCTTGCTTCTCCCACCCCACATGGCCCAGATGCTCTGAGGTCCCCAGCTCCAGGGTTGGGGATAACAAGGTACAAGGTAGACAAGGTCCCAGGCAGCTCTGGCAGTAGGTGATGTCCCCCCAGTGCTGTCTCTGTCTTGCCTCTGTGGGGCAGGGTCCCCAGCTGCAGAGCAGACACAGTTGGGGACCCTGGAGGTCCAGGCAGGGTTTCGTGGTGACTGCAGTGAAATGCATGGCAAGGGACAAGGAGGAAGAGCTGAGGCACAACATTCCTAGGCACGAGGTTCACACAGTGAGCCTGAGACAGGTCATCACTATCCAGAAACAGATGCCCACCATGCCGGGACACTGGGGGCTGCCGGTTCAGCTTGCCTGGGGTAAGACAACACACACCCTTGTCCCAACCCAGCTCGAGAAGGAATTTTCCATTCCTGAATGCAGGTTGGGGAAAGGCGTGTTTGTAGCAACCCCCTCCTCTCCCTCCCCTCACCCATCACCAAAGCAGCTCAGGGAAGGCGCCTGCCTTGTTCATCTCCAGGAAGGTGCAGAGCAAAAGCCTCCCAGGAGGGAGAGATCTCTGGAGAGGAGCAGGGACCCTGGGCAGCCTCAGGGGCAGCCTGCAGCCCACTTTCCAGAGGAGCTACTCTGAATGCAGCCATGCCGCTGCCCCTGGCCTGCTGCCAGGATGGGGAGGTACTGACACCACCTCAGGACAGCAGCGCGCCCCAGCTCATTGTTGGCATCCTGCGAGCCACCCGGATCCCCGGGCTGCACTACATGTGTACCCGGCCGCAGTCCCGCCTGCGCCGCCTGCTCTGGAGCCTGGCCTTCCTGGCCTGTGCTGGGCTGCTGGCCACCGGCACGGCCGACTGCCTGCACCACCTGCTCTCACGCCCCGTGCACACCCGCGCACGCCTCGCCTGGGCACCCCAGCTCCGCTTCCCGGCTGTCACCCTCTGCAACCCCAACCGGGCACGCTTCCTGCACCTCACCAAGCCTGACCTCTACTCGGTGGGAGAGTGGCTGGGGCTGGCCCGGGAGAACCACTCGCTGGTGCCCGAGATGCTGGCCGTGCTGGGGGAGGACCAGCGTGCCTGGCTGACACGTCTGGCCAACTACTCACGCTTCTTGCCGCCCCGCCGCTCCGAGCGCACCATGCAGAGCTTCTTTCACCGCCTGGGCCACCAGATCGAGGACATGCTGGTGGAGTGTCGCTTTCAGGGAGAGCGCTGTGGCCCCCAGCACTTCACTCCTGTGAGTTCCCTCCTGGAAGGTGCAGGACAGCTGGGCTGCCCCACGGGTACTGGGGGTGATGCTTCACCCGCACCCCAGCAACGGTGGAGGGGTGGCAGCATGGGAAGTGAGGCTGAGATGAGCCTTTCCAAAGGTCGTACAAGACTGTACCTTCCTTCCATGGAACTGGAAAGGAGTTTCTGGACCTCAACCTGCTTGCAGAATACTCGACCAGATCCCTGTCTTCTCCCTTACTCCTGCTCTCTCCATCCCCAGGTTTACACACGCTATGGTAAGTGCTACACCTTCAATGGGGATCGGAGGAACCCGCGTGTGACTCGCCAAGGCGGCATGGGCAACGGGCTGGAGATCATGCTGGACATCCAGCAGGAAGAGTACCTGCCCATCTGGAGAGAGACCAGTAAGTGGGGCTATGGCTCAGGCAGGGCACAGGTGAGGGGTGCTAGGTGTCAGGGTTGCTAAGCAAGCAGAGCACCCTGTGAGGGGACTATGGATAAAGCAAGGCATCAGAGGGGTACAGGTGCTGGGTTGGTGCAGGCATGCAGCACCTCTGTCCTTCTCCCACAGACGAGACATCATTTGAAGCTGGCATCCGGGTCCAGATCCACAGCCAGGACGAGCCACCCTATATCCATCAGCTGGGCTTTGGTGTCTCACCTGGCTTCCAGACCTTTGTGTCCTGCCAGGAGCAGCGGGTAAGGCAAGATGCCCCACAGCCCCCAGGGAGGTGCCTGCAGGCACTCAGCCCAGCACAGCCCTGCAGCAACGCCCTTCTCACTCCAACAGCTCACCTACCTGCCACAGCCGTGGGGGAACTGCCGGGCCAGCATGCAGGGGGAGCAGCTGCTGCCCGGCTATGACACCTACAGCATCGCTGCCTGCCGCCTCCAGTGTGAGAAGGAGGCTGTGGTGCAGAGCTGCCACTGCCGCATGGTCCATATGCCAGGTGAGGGGTGTGCATGATAGTGTGAGGGGCACCCCACTGCCCCAACAGTCCTGCTGGGGTTGCCCCAACTCCCTGCAGTCTGCACCCAAAGATCACCTCTACACCCAAGGATTTCCCCCTCCCCATCCCTCTCCTCCTGAGGACTACCCCATCCTCTCCACATGCTGGGTCAGCCCCTGTCCTACCCTCCTTACACCACAGGTCAGCCCTTCCCTGTTTGCCTTGCACCTAGGCCACATCTGTCCCAACCAACCTGCACCCAAGGGCCACTTATTCCCTCTGCACCCTGCTCTACTACCTCTGAGGGAGTGAGTCAAGAGTGGGGTGCAGAATCTGGCCAGACTCCCCCCCTCCCAACCAGCTGCTTCTCCACAGGCAATGAGTCCATCTGCTCCCCTAATGTGTACATCGAGTGTGCTGACCACACGCTGGGTAGGTGCAGCAGTGGGTGGGCATCTAGGGGCCAGCTCAGTGCCCCAGGGAGAGGGCTGGAGACTGTGGCTGTGCCAATGGGTGTCTGCCCCCAGACGCAGCAGTGGAGGACAGCCAGGAGCGCTGCAGCTGCCCCACGCCGTGCAACCTGACACGCTATGGCAAGGAGATCTCCATGGTCCGCATCCCCAACAAGGGCTCAGCGCGCTACCTCGCCCGCAAGTACAACAAGAATGAGACCTACATTCGGTGAGTTGCCAGCACCGGGGTATTCCAGGGGATAAGCAGGGGGCTGGGGGCCTGGGGAACTTCCACTCCACTCCTGGCAACATGCAGAGAGAGAGTCCTGCCATACTCAGTCCCTGCAGCATGCTCTGTGCAGGATTGTTGCCACTAGAGCTTCTTCCCAAGTTGTCCAATCTTCCCAGCCCTCCTGCCAGCACCTGCCCGCCCCACTGTCTATCCTGGCGTGGGACATGCCCCATCCATGTCCCCACTGCACCAGCCTGAATAATTCACGAGGGCCCATAGGAGCACCTGGGAGCACCTGGGAGCTGGAGTGCTGGGGGACATGGGAGGTTTGTGGGCAGTGGTGCAGGGGGGTTGATGACCAGCCCTCTTTGCTGAGCACAATGGTGTCTCCACAGGGAGAACTTCCTGGTGCTGGACATCTTCTTTGAGGCGCTCAACTATGAAGCCATTGAGCAGAAGAAAGCCTATGACCTTGCTGGGCTTCTTGGTGACTCCCCTCTCCTTCCCTAAGGCGCAGAGCTCTGGGTCCCAGCCCTGGGAAGACGTGGGTCTGGTGGGGGAGGGATCACACAGAGCAGCAGCCAGCCAGAGGCTGGCTGAAGGGTGGAATGCTGCTGACTGTCCCCAGTCCCGCATGTTCCCCACTCCCTCTGTCCTGCTGCCCCTGCCCCCATGACTGCTCTGTCCCCCACTGTCTGGCAGCCCTGGCACTGCCTGCTGCCCTGCTGGCCCACCCCAGGCTTCCAGTGGGCTGCACAGCATCTCCTGGTGACCATCTCCCCCTCCTCCTCCCCAGGGGACATCGGGGGGCAGATGGGCCTGTTTATTGGTGCCAGCATCCTCACCATCTTGGAGATCCTGGACTACATCTATGAGGTGTGCTTACCCTTCAGGGATGTGCCTTGGCAGTGGGTGCAGAGACAGGCTTCCCAGGGAGGGCATAAAATATGTGGCCACCATAGAGGGCTATAACAATCCCCAAATTAGGGAACACCTAGAGGAAGGCAGTGGGAGGAGAACAGGTCCCCCAGCATTCCTCAGTGACCAGAGGACAGGGAGGGTTGTGGGCCAAGGTACTGTTTCACTGTCCCTGGGTGAGAAGGGGTGTGGGCAGCAGTTCTGTGTAGACTGGGGTGTCCACACACAGGGTGCTACCTGTGTGCAGGTCTGGGTCTGACCCCCTTGATCTGCACACAGGTGATCCGAGATAAGGTGAGCCGGGTCCTGCGCCGCTCCAAGCCGCCTCTGAAGAAGCCCTCAGGCAGCATCGCCACGCTGGGACTGGAGGAGATGAAGGACCAGGTACCTCCACATGGCTGGGCTGCCTGGAGGCTGTGAGGACAGGGCCTGGGCGTGTGTCTGCCCCCACTCCAGGGGGAAGTGACATCATCCCAGGATCCAGAGTCTGTGTGGCTTGGCATTTATTGCCTTAGGCTGCAGAGTCAGGGCAGTCCCAGGGAGGCAGGGAGTCAGGTGTCCCCTGGGGAGCTCCTGTGGACAGACTGTGTGGGATGGGAGGACTAGGGAGGTGGCAGGGTGCATGGAGTCTGTGCCCACCCTATTGACTGTCGTCCCCACAGAGCCCCTGTGAGACATTGGGCCGGCATGTGGAGGGCGCCTACAACGCGGGCATCCTGCCCAACCACCACCACCGCCACCACTACCCTCACCAGGGAGTCTTCGAGGACTTCGCCTGCTAGGCAAGATTGGGACTGGGGGGCAGGCCCCTGCCACCCCCCCTCCCCAGCGTTCTCATGGAGAGGGACTGCAGCACTGGGTGTGGTGGGCACGGGCCCCTGCCTCCCCCACCCCACTGCCAGGACCAGCCACACCGTTTGCCCCCAGTGGTGCCACTGGAGCTGCCTCAGCACCTGCACTGGAGCAGCCCCCCGGCCCTTTTGCCTGTCCCCTCTGCTTGCCCCTAGCACGTGGGCTCAGCCCAGTTTCAAGCACACAGCGTGGAGGGGAATGGACTGCTGCCCCAGGGGGGTCTGGGGGAGCAGCAGGTGTGGGCCAGAGAGGCCCTGGTGCTGCAGAGCATGAAGGGGGTAACCTGAGGTTCCTGTGAGCCCCTCCAAGCCCTCCCCTGCTGACCCCTCCTGGGTGGTGGACTCTGCCCTGCATGGTTTTCCCCAGGAGAGAGACATGCCTGGAACAGCTTCCCTCTGCCCAGGAACCACCTCCCCCCCTTCCTGCTGCAGGACAGGGCAGCGTTGCAGGGCACCCCTCTGAGCAGCATGGTCCCCGTGGCCAGCCCAGGGACACCCCAACTGCAGCCACACCTGCATGGCACCACCCTGACCCCTGGCACCACCACCACCACCACTGTGACACACCCCCAAACATCTGCCCACCCTTGCCGAACCTCATGCAGTCTCTCAGGGCTGCAGCCCCTCCATCACTGTTCCAAGCCAGACCCCTGCACTGTGACTCCCCCTGCCACTCCAGTGTTGGCCCCCAATAATCCCCAGTCATTTCAGCACTGCAAACCTACTGCCTCCCCCATCTCCTGCCCCAATCCCTTATGAACCCACCCTCTCCTTGCCCAGGTATTGCCCAAAGTGGCTCATCCCTTGGTGTAGCTGCCTGGCACAGCCCAGGTAGCGTGGCGGGTCCTGCCCTCACTCCCCTGCCTGTTGCTGCTCTTTTACACCGTGCACGTACCCCTTGCCATGCTCCCAGTCCCGGGTGCTGAGCACCCACTGTGCCTCCCCCAGACTGTACATGGTTAGGAGGGTGCTCCGTGCCCAGCACCGCCCGGACAGCCACAGTCCAACCTGCTGGCCGGAGCCTTGCCCAGAACTGGTACCCACAGCCCTCCTGCCTGGCCTGAGGTGGCGGGACCCAGGGCAGGACCTGCAGCACTCCCCCTGTCCTGTTGTACATTGCCTCCACCCCCTCCACTGTAGCAGCAGACACCAGCGCAGGGCAAACTGCCCCAAAATATCTCAGGAGGGGGGGCGAGCTGGCAAAGCGCCCCTCGACACACACACTTGGCAGAGGGGGACCCCAGGGCAGGAATTTGGGACCTCTGGGGAAGCCTGGGGTTGAGCCAGGCAGCCTCTGGCCCTGCTGGTTTGGTCCCCATCCCTGGTGCCCACAGATGGAACACGGCCGTGCTGTGCCGTGCCCAAAGCCATAGTTGCAGGGGGAGCCATCATCCTTGCAGCCCTCAAGGCCCCACGCATGGGAAGCACAGGGCAGGGCCAGGGCACCAGCAGCCCTGGCTCTGCTCCCCCGAAGTACACAAGCACCCAGCTGTGTGGTGTTCCATGTTCCCCTGTGTGGGGGGATACACAGTGAGCCTCCCAGCAGGGCAGCCACACTGGTGCTCCCCAGGGAGCTCTCCATGGGTTCCCCGTGGGGTACACCCATACGCCAACCTACAAGCAGGAGGCTCCCCAGGGGGATGCCCCAGGTTAGCCCAAGAACGTGCCACGGCCATGCCAGCCAGCCTTACACCAAGGTCTCCCGCGGCAAATGGGGGGTACAGGATGTGTCCCCTTCCTGCCAGCCGGAGCAGCGGGCCCTGAGCGGGGTGGGCATGGGCACCATGGCGGGAGGGCCAGCACGAGCCGCCCTCGTGCTAGCGACTGTGAGAGATGTGCGTCACTGTTTTATAAATGTACAAATGCTCCCCAATAAAGAGGCACAAGTAGGTCCAGAGATGCCTTCGAGGGCTGATGGGGCAGAGAGATGGGTGAGACACCACCCTAGAGGAGAGGTGGTGGTGGGACTCAGGGAACACTTTACAGCCCTGCGCTCATGTACAAGGGGTGCGTGGTGAAACTGAAACAGGGGAGGCAGAGGATGGGTGGGGGGGAACGGGGGCCCTCCTGGGGCTTTCCCTGGCAGAGGTGCTCCTCCAGCTCCTGCCTTCTCCAGACCTTTCTTCACCTCCCCCAGCTACCCTGCAGCACAAAGGGGACACAGTAGGAAATAGAAGCTGACCTCCTGGTGAAGAGGCACCAGGCACCACAGATTTATCCCTAATCCAGTGAGGGCTGAAAAAACCTGAATTAACTGAGTGCAGCTGTGACATAGGACCACATCCCACACCTCACACCATGCCCTGTGAGACGAGACCTGAGGTTGGGTGCTAAAGGGAAAAGCACGGAAATAGCTACATCCTCTGCATCTTTTTATCACCAAGTAAGAGGATTGGATCCCTTTGGGATGAGACTGTCTCTGCCTGGTGGCATGGATTCTGACCCATCTGCCCCTCCAGGATGCCCCATCATTTCACCCACACCAAGGCAGTGACTGAGAGCTCATGGTGCCTCCTGCTCTACAGTGAAGATGTGCTACAGGAGCTGAGCAAGGAGAGCAGGATTGTATGGTGAGCCCACGAGGTCCTTCCTCAGGATGTCCTGCAGGTCCTTCAGCACCATGCACGGGAGTGAAGCACAGCTGAAGGAAAGGCTGAGCTTCATGCATGGCCCATCCCGGCTTCTATGCCAACAAAGTGGCCTCAGGACCATTCCCAGGAGCCCTGTAGTGATGACCTAACACAGATTTGACATATATTTTTCTCTCTTGCTCTCAGCACCTCTATTCCTTAATTTGACAACTTCCAGGTGCTATCTGGAAGTGACAGCTCCTATAGGGTTTCCCACTTCTCCAAACAGGACAGGCAGATGAGGTGAACCCAGCACCACCCCCTGCCTGTGACATGCCTCATATCCCAGTGCAGACGGCATTGGGCTGAGGAGGGCCAGTGGGATAACCCAGGTTTAGCACCCCAGGGTCAACCACAAACCCCAGTGCTGTGGCTCCTGGGTGCCCCCTCCCATGCTGTGCCTGTTCAAGGGCCACCAGGGGTTTGGTCCTCCCCAGAGATGGAGATGCTGCCACCTGGGGCTCACCCAGCACAGCGCTGCTTGAAACACCTGTAATGAGCCGCATGAAATAGCTGGGGCATAATTAGAAGGAGATCCACTACAGTGAAACAGGCCCTTAATTTTAATGAGCACAGTGCTCTGGACAAATGCCAAGTACCTGATCACAGCAGGACCGGCTGTGCTGGCGACAGCTTCTGCCACTGTAGAGGTGACAACCCCAGAAGACACAGCTCCTGTGGTGTCAGTACCCCGGGAATAGACTTCAGGATGGAGCAGGCAGCAAGGATCTCTTCCATCTATGGGACAGGCATCTCCTCTGGGCACTTTCCAACATGCCTCCAACTGCCATGAACAGTAATTACAGCTGTTCCCATAGAAAAGATGCATTTCAAAGGAGAAAAAACCATCCAGCTTGGGAGCAGAGGGTTTGGAAGTAAGCCCTGAAATGTAACGGGACATGCAGTCTCACTGCTGTCACCTCCTGCCCAAGTATCTCTTGCCTGTAGATGCTGATGGTGACAGGCAACACCTGGAGAAAGGAGTGACTCTCAGCATGTCTGTATGATGTGCAAATGCCAAGCTCACTGCTTCACTCTTTGATCATCTGCCCATGACCCCCTTGCTGGATAAATGGACTGGTGCTACCAATCAGTCAGGCCAAGCAAGGGACACACAGCACCCACTTTCCAGCACTCAGCCCCTGACAGTGGGCAAGGAGGCTGGAAAAACCAAGGAGACAATTAGAAGTCCAAGCAAGTTGCCTGCCTCTTCCTGCAGTGCCAGAGCTTCAGGGTCTTGCCCTGTGCCAATGCTGGGGTGGTGTGGCCCCATAGGGGACTGGGCATAGCCAGATATGCTGACACCCCTTGGAAGGAAACCCCTGCAGGCAGGCACACATTGACAGCAGCTTTGCCTGCACCTACAGTTTTCCTTCTTCATTGAAGTGCTCTCATTTCCCTGAGCTTGGCCAGAAAAAAACCCTAACCAAAGCCCCTCACACCCTCCAGAGGGGCTAAGCAGTATGTTGGGCAGCCAGGGCATTGGATGCAGGCACAGCTTGGCACCTCCCTGTCCACTCCTCCTCAAGCAGAGCAGCTTCTTCTGCCTTCACTTAGAGACAGGAGGAAATGTTTGCTGGAGCTGGGTCCTGGCCTGTGGTCAGTAGAGCTGCTTCTGCACGACAGGCAGTGAGGCATCGCTGGCCCCTTCCCAATGAAAGCATAGGGAAGAAAGGGCATTGCACTTCCCCTTGCCCTCCAGCCTATTCCTGGCACATCCACAATTCCCATATCCTCCCAAAGGTCAGCCATCAAATGGATTAATATTGCTGGGGCTGAAGTAGCTTTGCCACGGTGTTTAGCACAACCTGAAGTGACCCAAGCAGGGCTAGAGAGGCAGGTTTTGCCTTCCCTGCTCACAGGCTCACTGCTGTGTTTGCAGACAGAGGAAAACAATGGTGGGAAGAGAACAGCAGTAGCTTGGGTTTTCCCCAGTTTGAGTCTCTTTCCTTGCCAAAGTGCAGAAATGAGAGGAGAGGCAGGAGGGAAGGCAGGTGTCCACCCAGCCCCAGTGCATTCAGACATTCCTCCTTGTGCTTCAGAGTGCTCTGAACCACTCCTTCACTCTCTCTTCCGTAAAGCTTTCCAAGAGGAAGTTGCTCTGCCTCTCTTGATTGCTGTGGTGAGCCAGTAACACTCATAAAATTCCCGCAAGGGAAGCAGAAGTCTACAAGGCAGGAGACAAGTTTTCTCCTGCCTCGCTGGTAAAACTGACCTTTCATTGCCCTGCCTCCACAACTGGCTAAGTGCAAAAATCCACACATTGTATGAAAGTACCAGTCAAACCTGAAGAGGGATTACAGAATGTCTCTGTTTTCTCAGCCACCCACATCAGCGCCCAGGGCTGCTCCATCCTGCCCCTTTCAAAGGTGTCACTGTCCCAGTCTGGCACTCTGACTGCACCTGCCAGCCCTATGAGGGCAGGAAAGGGGCAGAGTGCAGCTGTGGCCATGTCCCCATTGTCACAGGTCTCTGCCACGTCCCAGTGAGCACAGCCAGTGCTCACTTTACAGCCAGCATTCACCTTGCTCGAGTCACCAAACCCCTTTCCAAAGTTTTGCACATCCTTCTTTGGGGTTTCATCACATTTTAATGCTGTAAATAACCTGGCAAACACTAAAACAGCTTCAAACCCTGCCAGCTCCCTTGAAAAGGGAGCAGAAACTGTGCTGGGAGTGCCACAAGCACTGTCATTTGCTCATACATATGTCAGAGCGGGGAGCCTCTGCTGGTATTGATAGTGCAGAGCGTTAAATATGCAAATACCTCTAACTCTGTCTGGGCAAACAGCAGTCAGGCAAGAGCAACTTTATCTAGACAGTCTCATGATAATTAAATGACAATTCTGGGTTTCTTTTCACAGCCAACTTGATTTGAAGCCACTTTATTACTACTTGGATACTCTTCTAATGCCTAATCACATCTTACTACTTGGTCTGCTTTTCAGAGGATAAATGTATCTGTAACACACCTGCATCTGCCTCGCTCCCTCTGTCCCAGATTTCCACTTGAAGGGAATTAAGGATGTGCTCAGGGAAGATCAAAAATAGAAATACTCAAACAAGCTAACAGTTACTGTCTGAAATATAATAAAATTATATTTAAACATATACACTCCTACACCATGGATACAGAGACTGGAGCAGGAAGAGATGAATGAGGTATCTTTGGAAAAGGCATACCACACAGCCAGGGGCTCTCCATGAGTTTTGCTGAGCACAAGCAGCCTTGGTAACTAATAGTGAGTAGGTTCAGTTAATTTTCTTGGGGGTATCTCTTTGATACATGTGTTTCATGAAGCAGTAAAACATGATGAGTAAAAGGGCTGGGGGGCAGAGCACATGAAAATCATGCCTGGAGCAGGTAGCATGGGCAGGGCACACAGTCCCCATACCTCATAATGCAAATAGGAGCTGTAGGTGATAAAGAGTCCAGGTCAGGACCACAGTGCTCTACCCAACTCAAAACTGGAGAACACAAGCGCTGAGAAGCCCTGAGATGTAATACAGCCCAAAAAATAGTGAGAGCAATGCAGAGAGAGCAGATCTAGCACCAGTGATCCAGTTTTGGCGAGTTTCCTTCAGTGCTGATCCCAGATCCTGGAGGGCAGAGTTCACCTCACTTGAGCAACCAACCTCTGCTCTGACATGGGCCAGGAGTCCCTCATTACTCACATATAAACCACGAAGGCTGCTACAGAGACAGCAGATGTGGGAGGACACACTGCTGCACCAGTCCCTCACTGGTGCTTTTCCACCCAAACACAGGGCTGAGGAGGACTGGTCAGTGGGACTACAAGTTTACAGCAACTGGAAAGACAGGGCACTCAGCACATTGCACCAGACTTCCCACATCAGGGGGCTCAGCATCCTGCCACAGCAGCAGTGATGGTAGCAGGTAGCTACAGCAGGACAGCCTGAGACCCGACCATCAGGGCAAGTGCAGGACTCTTGCTGCTGCAAGCTGCAGGGGGTCAAGCAGGTATTTCCAAATGTCTGCTTGGCACAGCATCTGCCAGCCTGTGGGAACCCATTGCCACAGCCTGCTTAAGAAGAAGCAGGCATCTCCCTGCTCAGATAAAGGATGTTGCAGGTGCGTGGGGAAAGAAGCATCTCTATAAGGAATCTGTCCAGCCAGCTGCAGACAGAATTTACACAAGCAGCCAGCACCTACCACCACTAAGACCCCCAGCAGAACACCCATAGGTGCCTCATGAAAGAATCAGCCAGACTCACCAGTACATCTCTCCATTTTATTAGTGTAAATGCACCCCATCCCCCCTCCTTTCCCCCCTATTAAATACAAACCAGGAGCAGAGAGCGGCTCCTCAGTCGCTTTCTCCTTAGGAGATGCACAGCCAAACCCTCTGCCATGCCCATCAGTGTCAGGCACAATATCCCTCGACCCTAAGGGCAGCCCCACAGCGGGGAGGGATCCCACCTCTGTCAGGAAGCTCTTGTCTGAGGGCTGTGACCTCCGACGTCCTATCAATACTGCGAAGGCCAAAGCGGCCTGGGTCATGGTTCCCATGGGGAGCAGCTCACGGTACGTGAAATCAGCAGGATCCCCTCTGGCACCCCCTACACCCACCGGCCCCAGAGGCCCAAGTTTCTCACACCCCAACCAGCCAGGAGCACTCCAGCTCATTGCCAAGTGGCAAAACCCCAAACCCAACATCCTTATTGCTCTTTTGGGATGGGATGTGCCCCATTCCACTGTCCAAGCTTGTGGCAGGCACAGGGATGTGTCCCTCCCTGTACAACCAGGCCAATGCTCTAAAGGAGCGAGGGGCACAGTCCTGTCCCAGGACACTGGGGGAACTACGAGGGATCACTCCAGGCCCTGTAGCAGTCACGGCCCTGCAGAAGGGGGACTTTGGGCTCTACATTCCTCCAGTTGAGGGGGGACAACAAGAGACAGGGCAGCCCATCTCCCCAGTGCTCAGCAGCAGAGCCAGGACAGGGGGACGGGGCCAGCACCCAGCAGCTCTGGATGAGGAGCCAGGTGTTCCAGCTTGCAGCTCAGTGACTCTGACCCCATCTTGCCCGGGGTCTGCCCAGCCATGGCTGCTTGAGAAAGACCCAGGCACCCTGGGCTGGCAGACCCCGGCCTGGGCAACCCCAGTGGGGCAAATCATGAGCTTGGACACCAGCAATCTCTGCAGCTGCTGGAGAAGGAAGACAGATTTGGGCAGAAGAAGTAGAGTGGACAAGCAGGCATAACCTGGCAGGGCCACCATCATCCAGGGTTCAGGTGCTGTTCCCCTGCTCCTGCTCAAAAAGGACCATGGCCAGCTGGGAGCGAGAGCCTATGCCCTCCAGGCTGCTCTGCACACAGCGGTGGTAGATGTCCTCGCTGAGCCGGGGGTTGCAGGCCTGGTGCCGGTAGCGCTGCAGCAGGGCAGGCTCCACAGCCCGGAAGACGTGGAGGTTGGAGTACTTGATGAACATGTCGTAGATGTCCAGGGTCTCCAGGATGTCCTCATTCTCCTGCACGTCCCCCGCCATGCGGGTGCGCGCCGCCATGTAGTCGGCGTTGTAGAAACAGGCTTCATGGAAGACATCACGGTCAAAGCGCCCCATGTCCCGCAGCAGGTCCAGGGTGGTGGGTGGCACCTGGTTGTGGTAAGCAATGGCTGGGTTGTAACCCTGGAAGTGGATGGGGAAGAAAACCTGCCAGTTGTTTATGGTGTTCATCCGGCAGCGGTTAAGGAAGTCAATGGTGACCTCTGTCCCCACGCCAGCCACAAAGAAAAGCGTGTCCACAGGATGCTTCTTGGAGATAATGTCCATGACCTTGATTTGGGAGGGCGCATCTGTCTTAACACTGATCCAGGGGATCTTCACCTCTGCATACTTGCGCTCATACTCGGTGATCTGGGACTTCACAGAGGCAAAGATGTCGTTCTGGGTGACCTGCTGGGCCTCAAAGGGGTCATAGATGAAGAGGAAGGTGAGCACTGCGTTCTCACTGCTCTCAAAAGCGGCTGCTGCGTAAGCCTCTAAAAAGCGGGCAGCGTAGTCCCGGTCGTGGGCTGTCAGTGGCAGGATGACGTTGATGCGACTGGCCTCCGTCACGTAGGGCATGGGGATGATCTCCACCTCGCTGAGGGGCCGCACCAGGTGCACTCGCTTAGTGACGGAGCGGCTGTGCCCCTTCTGGGTGACCACCTCCACCTGAAGGTCCAGCGTGTACTCCATGCCACGCGTGGGGTCAAAGCGCCGGTACCCGTTCACCAGCTGCTGCTTGCGGACGTGGAGCACCGGCTGGTACTTGCGGTTCAGCTCCTCCATGGCCGTGGCCACCACGTCGGCCACGTCTGCCAGATCTGCACCATGCAGCTCACACTTGGGGGAGCCATCCACACAGGCATAGACCTGCTCCTCTGTGAAGTAGTCCCAGCGCAGCACCTCAAATCGAGTTTTGGGCTGGAATGGGGGTGGGATGCCAATGGGCCACGTGGCAACGTGGTCCCCATCTGCAGACAGGCTGCTGGCATTCTGGATCTCCATCTGCAAGAGAAGGGATGGAGGAGTGAGAGCCAAGGCAGGCACAAGTAGGTCTTCCAGTTCTGGCAGCACTCAAGCTGACTTCTGATACTCGGAGATCAGCCAGAGCTGGCTCAAAAAGCAGTGCCAGAACAACTCTGCCCTAAAACTTACTCCTGTCCAGCACTTCAGGTTTTTTCCCCCACCCTATCTGGCCTTTGTGACAGACCTCTGCACCCTCCTGGCTTCATCCCCGTGAACGACCACTGCATCTCCAGGACCCATCTAGGATCAAAGCTGCTTTCCAGACAGCACCACTGCCTCTGTATCCACACGAGCACGGCTGATCCTGTCCAACAGCTGGATCAGGTGAGAAACCCATAGAGAAACCAGAAAGTCCACAGGGATGACAAATGGAACCAAGGCCCTCCCAGTGAAGCCAGGTCTCACCTGGAGCTGCTGGATCTCCTGATAGGTTCTCTCAAGCTCCACCTGTGCAAAGTACTTGTGCAGCCGGTACATCTGGAGGGGATCCAGCACAGGGTGGACAGTGAAGGCGCTCTGGAAACGGAGGTCGGTCTCCCGTTCAGGGTCTGCGTTCTTCCCCAGCTCAAAATAGTGGTAATGCAGACCCTGTGCCAGCCAGGAGAGATAGGTCACAGCCAGCCCCAGCCTGTACTCCCACACCACCAAATACCAGCACAGCAAGCTCAAAGAATGGCAGGGTGCAACAGCTAGTCCTCCCAGGACCTGAGAGCCCACAGGGAGGAGGGAAAACACTAGGCCAGGGTCCAGCCATCTCTGCTGTAGGACCTACCTCATGTTCCTCAGCACAGTTGACACCGGTGTAGTCAATGATGCAGCGGCCCAGCCACTCATCAGGCCGGGCACTGAGGATGTCGTTGCGACAGCTCTCCAGGTGCTGCTGCAGGAGCAGGAGGAGGCTGCGGGACAGCAAGTAGCCAAACCCTCCGTAGCAATAACGTCCCTCAGTGTCCCCGCCGATGAACTCCTCGGGACGACCCAGGTAGAGGTGGGTGTCAATGCTGAGGTGGGCAACCAGGCGGCTGATGCGGTGCGCCTCCGTGTAGGTATCATCCTGCACCAGGAAGAACCAGTCGAAATCATTCACGTAGTGGTCCAGAAGGTACCTGACGGTCTGGTACATGTTCCAGATGGGCCGCTCGTCACTGTGCGTCACCACCGTCATGCCATGGGGCACCTTGCGGCCCCGCGTGCCTGTGAAGTACACCAGGCGCTCCAGGCGGTGGGCCAGCGTGCGGTTCACAGCCACCCCCAGGGTGTTCAGCGTGCTCTTGGAGGTCAGCACACCCACGAAGAGACGCTGCCGCATCCCCAGCTCTGTGCTGATGTACCGGGTCCTGCAAGAAGGAGACAATGTATGGCCCCTAGGGCACTGCAACCCACTCCAGCCTGCACCCTCCCTGTTGTAACCAATGGCATCAATCTCGGTTCCTCTGCGGGAACTGCTCCCAGGCTTCAGCCACACAAACAAGGTATCACCCCAGTGTCACCAGCTGCCACTACACCTGCATCAGAGGCACTGCAGAGCACTTTGCTGAGGACACCCATCAACTTGAGATCAAAGGGGACTCTAGCTTCCCATGAGCCAGCCAGTCCAGCTCAAAACAGATGCTCTCAAAACGCTGAGCACAGCTAAAAGCAGGAAATAGGGCTGCACAACCCAGCTCTAGCAGGGACATGACCCATCAGACACTCCAACCATGAGGCTAGCCTCAGCCAGGTCTGAACTGGGAAGCACCTTCCTGCCACCCCTGCCAGACATACTACTCTAGAGCAGGCAGGCAGGCAGGACAACCCGTGCTGCTCTCTCCAGGGAAGGCAGACTCCACACAGGTTGCTGAAGCCAGCAAGGCGCTGGTTGTGTCCTCCTCCCCACCACGGCCCCCAGCTGTCACACTCACAATGACTTTCAGGTTTAATTCTCCCAGTCTGGCGCAGGAGCAGGAAGCGACCCCCCCATCACGTCCCCCAACCGCCGCCTGGTACACAGTGGCCCCATTCAGCCCCCTTCATCCGCCCACCACCTCGCCAGGACAAGGAGGCCCTTTCACTGCCTGCTCCCTGTCATCCAGGGGACGCTGGGATGGGGCTGCAGCCGACTCCGGAGCAGGCTGGCGTTTGCAGCACGGGGTGGGGACGTGCCACCACGGGAGGGGTCCCTGCTCAGACAGGAGGGGACCGTGGCAGGGTGCCCGGCAGCAGGTGCTGCAGCAGGCAGCCTTCGCACAGCGGCCACCAGCATGGGCAGGAGGCTCTTCGCTGCGGGCTGCGGGTAAGGTGAAGCGGGGCACAACGGGGAGGAAAGGAAGCAGCTGGGAAAGGCACTCGCAGTGAGAAAAGCCCGTCTGTAGCCCTAGGTGACTGAAGGGAGGGCAAAGCACACCGCTGAGCCTTCTGTAAAGCCCCCTGTAAAGCCCCACTGCCCCGGCACGGCAGGCACCTGAAGCTCGCCCGCAGCTACCCCCAGACAAACCCCGGTGAGCGGCGGCCCAACTCCCCCAGCCCGGCCCGGCCCGGCCCGGCCCGGCCCGGCCCCCCCGCACCTGACGGCCTTCTTGGCGGCCCTGCCGGGGCTGGGCGGGCGGTAGGGCACGACGCGGGGCTCCCAGTTGTCAGCGCCCAGCGCGCCGGGCACGGCGTTGGGCCTGCGCGCCGAGT
>VZTR01023053.1:545413-600758 GCA_013400775.1 Chaetops frenatus | reverse complement strand
GGCGGGCGGCAGCAGGTGGGTAAGTCCCGGCGCCAATGAGCAGGCGCTGGGCTCCCCTAGCAACAGTGCCCGCGCCAATGGGCGCCGCGAGCCGCCCGCATCGCTGCCCGCAGCCCTGCGCGGCGCCCTGGCATCCCGTGCCGTCCCATGCCATCCCCACACCGGCCCGACAGCCGTGCCATGCCGCATCCCCGGTCCCCAAGTCCGGCAGAGCCCTGATCTCACTCCAGACAGCATCCTCCATTCCCACCAGGGCCAGAGCGTCGCTCCTGGGCTCTGCGGGTAAAGTCCAATCCTGCTTAGCGTCCCCTCTGGGGGCTCGAGCAGGGGCCCAGCGCTTGGCTGCCCGCTCCCTACCCGCCTGCTTCCTTGAGATTAGGCTCTGTGCTCGGCTTCCCCGCGGGGATTTGCCCTGGCTGGTGTTGCCTTCCCCAGCCAAAGGGAGGAAGGAGGTTGTCGGCAGGGGATGAGATGCCAGTGGAGCCCGTCTGAGGAGCAGCAAGGTGCTGGGCAACAGGAAGCCATGACTGCAGCCTTTGCCCTCTTCCCAGCTCCATCCCAGAGTGCTGTTTTTGTGAGCTGTCCTGAACTGGCCGCATAAACTTGGCATTCGGAAGGAGTGATGCTGGCCTGGGGACAATTTGTGACAATAAACCCATTCTAAACCAACTGAGCCTGTAAAGGGACTAGGGGAGCGAAGGGGTGACAGAACTGGCTCCAGGTGGGAGCAGGCAGACGGATGCTGTAATTAGGTTTAAACTGAAGCTGGATCAGTCTTTGCAGAGGATTATGACCCCTCCGTCTGTGTAGGCGCTGCGGGGGGCCCAGTAACTGTTTGCTCAGCATCCCGGCACAGCCGCAGCATTACGGGTGAGCCCTTGGATAAGGGGCAGTGCCAGCTACAGCTGGTGCCCTTCCAGCCCCATGGATTGGCATGGGAGGGCTGCATCTAGTGTGAAGGCCCAATTTGTTTTTACAAGGACAGTGGGAGCTGGAGCAGAGATGAAAAATAGCCAGAAATATGATTAGAGGATTGGAGAAAATGCCTTGGAGTACAAGCTTAAAGAGCTCAATCTGTTTAGCCTATAAAAATAGAAGACTGAGGGGTGACTTAATTACTGAGCATAATTACTTCACAGACAGAAAATACCAAGTTGTGGAAGTCTCCTGTTAATCGAGCAGGGAAAGGGTGCCGGAGAGGCATGGGCAGGAAAATTGAAGCCACAGACAAATTATGAAGTGACATGAAGCTCTCAGGGGTACAGGCAGGCTTTCTGGGGACAGCACACCCCTTCAGCCACAGGTTGGGTGACAGTCTGCACCCCCACTGATGAGGCTGGTCCCCCATTCCCTCCCTTCCTACCCACGTAGTGGGGGGACGGGGCAGGATTTCTGGTGGTTGGGTGCTGAGTGGTGGGATCACTGCCGGGCACGTGCCACCAGTTCCTCCATTCTCCTTGTCTCTCTCCCACCAGGTGGGGCGGGTGCCGGGACACAGTTCTGCCGGCGAGCTGTGAGGCAGGAGTGGAGATTTTGATGCCTCTCCCAGGAGTCCCCAGAGCCATGACTGCAACTGTGCAGACGCTGCGGTTCAAGCTGCTGCCGCACGAGCCAGGCCAGGAGTGGGGGCACAGCTGCCAGCAGGAAATCGAGCGTCGCTACCAGGTGGTGCCCTCAGTGGTGTGCGCCATGTGCTGCCTTTTTGGCATCATCTACTGCTTCTTTGGTGAGCCAGGCCAGCCCAACATCTGGTGGGGCAAGTGGGGAGGAGGGCAGAAGGGAGCTGGGGGCTGTTGGCCACCCACTCCCTGACTGTGGTGGTCTTTCCACAGGCTACCGCTGCTTCAAGGCTGTCATGTTCCTGACGGGGCTGATGTTCGGCTCTATCATCATCTTCATGCTGTGCTACAAGGAGCGGGTGCTGGACACACAGCTGAGTGTGGAGGCCTCAGTGGGCATTGGGTTGGGCATTGGAGTCTTGTGTGGGCTGGTCACCATGCTGGTGCGCAGCGTTGGCCTCTTCATGGTGGGGCTGCTCCTGGGGCTGCTGCTGGCGGTGGCCACACTGGTGGTGATGGAGCAGTTCTACCACCCATCAACGGTGTGGATCCCCATTGCGCTGCTCTTGGGTGTGGGGATGCTCTTTGCTGTCCTCACCCTGCAGTGGCAGCGCTTCTTCACCACCCTCTCCACCGCCGTCTTTGGCAGCGCCATCATGACCGTCACTGTCGACTACTTCATCGAGCTCTTCCTCCTGGTGCAGTACATCTATGAGCGCATCAAGGTGGCCCCTGCTCGCCCTGTGTGCTGGTACAGCTGGGTCATCCTGGGCATCTGGCCGCTCCTCACCACACTGGGTGTCCTGGTCCAGTGGAAGGTCACAGCAGAGGGCTACTCACATACAGAAGGTGTGTGGGGAGTGGGGCAGATGGGCATGGCACAGGGTGAGTGTAGGAGCTGGGAGCCTGGGGAGTGGGGTGGAGGTTTCCAGAACCTGGTTCACATGGACAGATAGGGAGTTCAGGACTCTTTGGCGGCACGCCACCCAATGGAGGCCTGGTTGCACAAAGTTGGCACTGGCTTGGCTGCGGGGATCATTTGGATGTGCTCCCCAGTGCTCACGGGCCACTTTGCTCCGCAGTGATCATCAGCCGGCAGCAGCGCCGTGTACAACTGATGCGCATCAAGCAGCGGGAAGACCGAAAGGAGAAGAAGAAGAAGCGGAGACCCCACCACCCACCACCCCACCAGCACAAAGCCCACCCCCCTGAGCCTGCTTACCGCCGCAAGCCCAACCCTGTGCGCCGCTTCGATGGGGATGTGCTCTCCCCCGTGAGTCCCGCAGCCAGGGTAGAGATCTCCCCCAGCCTCCACAGCCATTCCTTCTCCATGTGGGTGGGTCGGGGCATGGAGTGGTGCCCAGGCACCGGTTGACATCTAAGCTCCTTGAGGGATGAGACTGGGCCGTCTCAAGAAAGGCTAAGCAGGGCCATTACTGCCATGGAGCACTTCAGCCTTTGCAAGCAAATGAAAACTGCTGGCCAAGAGCACTGTGGGCATAGTAGAAACAAGCAGTAGGCAAGGTGCAAAATGCCCAGGGGAGGGATAAGGCTGTGCTCCCTGCTGTGGCCAGCCACAGGAGGGCCCTAGTGCTGGGGATTCCACTGGGCTGTTTTTGAGGGGGGCCAGGGAGGGGCTGCCGCAGCATTTAGGGTAGAGTGGGGTGGAGTGGTCCCGGAGTAGAGCCCACCTCACTTTCTGTTCCCCCTCTCTCATAGAGCTACATCCAGAGTTTCCGAGAGCGGCAGACAGGACCGTCGCTGAACAGCCTCATCGCCAGCTCCCATGCCGTGGTGGACCTGGACTATGACTGCAGCTCCACCGTGCCCCTCACTACAGGCTCTGGCCCTGCTGTGAGGGTATAAGCAAATCCAGTGACCTCGAGCAACACCAGCACCCCAGCCTGCTCTGACAGAACCCCTGAGACAGGCAGGGCTTTGTCCTCGGCCCCAGGTTGCCACGTGCAGCTTGGGGCGGCAGATGGAGACCCTTCTTGGAGACACATGGGACTTGTCTGGGGAAGCCTCAGCTGCCTGTGGGGCCCAAAGGTGCTGGGGAAGCCCTTTGGCAGGGACTCAGCCCAAGGACCAGAACTCATGGACATGCAGTGCAAGTGGCTCTGCTGGGGTGGTGGGTCCGCAAGTCCCCACTGCTGTGCGTTACTCTATGGCCCGGGCACGCTCATCCTGCATCTTAACATTTCCGCATATTTGAGTCCTCCCGCTTCCCAAGAGCAGCTCCCCATGCCTGCCCCCACCCCATTGCACCCCCAGCAACTCCCCAAGTGCCTGTCCCCTATGTCCCTTCCTCAAAGAGCAAGTCCCATGGCCCTTTTCCCAACGGGGACTCCCCTGAGCATGTGTGCCCTGTCCCATCCTGTCCCCAAGAGCAGCTCCCAGGCAGTGCTTCCCAAAACTTGCCTCCTCAGAAGATCCTCCAGCCCTAGCCACCCTCCCTACACCCCAGAGCGGCTCGCCATTCCTTTTTCCCAAGCTGGACCGGGGTGGTCCTGGGGCAGAGACTGCCACAGCCAAGCGGTTCCCAGGGTATGCTGGCAATTGGTGCCTGTCCAGCAGGAGCTGCGCTGGCAGAGTGCACCCCCAACAAAATGTTTTGATGGGAGACAGGACACTGGCTCCAGCCTTTGGGCAGAGGCTGGACTGCCTCAGGGATGCGGGGACCCCTGCAGCATCAGAGACGGTCGCTGTTTTGCTGGCGACTGGATTTTTATAGTGGCCGGGGGACCCTGGGGCAGGGCAGGGCAAGAGTCCCTGTCCAGAGCACTGCTGCAGGCAGAGGCTCACGCCTTGTATATACTTCTCTTGCTGTGATTTGTATTAACTTATTACGGAGTGAGCCAGGATTTCCTCATGGCCAGGCAGGCAGGATGGTGGTGAGACTGGATGGGGAGCCCTCTGCTTTGGGAGCCCCCCCAGCCCAGCCCAAGTGGCCCCGCTGCCCCAGGAACTGCATGTTTCTGCCAGGCACCCCCTTCCCGCAGCATTGTGCTGCCATCCCCCTTTTCAGTCTCTTTTGTAAATGTGCCAAACTCTGCTGAGGCCTTGGCCACACAGTAAAGAGCCTTTCGGAGTCTGGCGTGCAAAGCCAAGGGCTGCATGGGAGGCAGGGGTGAGGGGGAGCCCAGAGGGCCGGACTTCCAGGGATGCTGAGCAGCATGTAGAGTGGTGCTACCACCTTTTGTCTCAATGGGACCCTGGCTTGCTGGTGTGAAAGAAGCCATGTCAGAAAAAAAGGCTGTTTAATGCAGAGCCCTGAGGCTGGAGTAGGCTGGGGATGGTGTCTGTGCATGCCAGGGGGAGCATGACCCCATCTCCCAGCAGTGTCATCCATCAGTCTGCGTGCAGGCCCTGAGAACTGCATCCTGGCTTCTAGCTGCCTGTGGGAACAACAGGAGTCAGAGTGAGCTGGAGCATTGCCAGAGTTGGTGGGGCACCCAGAAGGTGTATCCCAGACAAGGAGGAACAGACCACTGGTGCTGTATCCAACCTGCCCCCTCCAGCCCAGCACTCAGACTCTTGCAAGCAGTGGGGGATGGGGACAGGGCTTCTGGTGTCCCTTCACTGCAAGGCACAGCAGCACTGTCAGCCCCCAGTGGTGCCCCTCTAGGTGCTCACTCACCCTCCACAAGGAGCCGGGCAGTGGAGCGGTCGTCGAAGGCATCACAGGTGTACGAGTCCTCGTCCTCGGGGCCCACGCGGTGAATGATGAGTGTGCGGTAGCAGTCCAGATTGCAGATCTCATACTTGTCACCAGCAAAGATCTCGGTGTCCCCACGGAGCCAGCGCACGCGGCCCCGGGCGTGGGACACGGTGCACTCCAGTGTCGCCTTGTGCCTCGCCAGCACTGTCTTGTCCCGCAGTGGCTTCACAATCCGGATTGGCAGTGCTGGCAGGTGGGGACAGGCACCATGGGGTGAGCAGGCTTCCGTGGGGACACCACAAGCTGACCTGGTACAGCCCAGCCCTGGTGCTGGAGCTCAGCCAGACCTCGCAGCCCGCACTGGTACCTTCCACCTGCAGACTGGCCTCCGAGATGACTGTCCTGGCTGCAAAGCGGACGAGTCCCTTGTCCTCAGGGCGCACACCACAGAACAGCAGAAAGTGCCGGGTCCCTGGGGAGGGAGAAGCTGGCTCAAGGCGACAGCAATGCACACCCATAGTGAGCAGGGTGGTAGGGACTTCCCTTTGTCTACACAAGCTCCCCTTGTTCGAGTTTGCCCTTTCCCAGCCCCAAACCAGGTGTGGAACCACCTGCACCCCCACCTTCTTGCCGTATCTTCACTGTGCTGGAGACCTTGATTTTCTCCCCGTCCCGAAACCACTCGCCCTTCACATCCCCATGTGACACCTCACAGGTGAAGACTGCGTTGTCACCTTCCCGCACCTGGATGTCCTGCAGCTCCTGCACAAGGTGGACCTGGCGCTCTGCAGATAATGGACAGGGTGGCGGGGCAGCCGAGGATGGATGAGAGGAGCAGGCAGCATAGGGTTTAGGGGTGTGCACACTGGTGGGAGCTGGGTGACCATACCCTGGACGTGCAGCATGGCAGAGGCCCGGCAGTCACCTGCATCACAGGTGTAGCTGCCAGCATCGGTCAGCTCGCAGCGGCTCAGCTGCAGGATGCGGCGCCGTCCCGCTGAGTAGATGCGGCAGTTGGGCCCTGGCCGCAGCTCCTGTCCATCCTGCAAGGGGGCAAACAGGCTGCACCCCACTGCTTTGGCCTCTGCTCTCTCTGCAGCCCTGGCAGGGAGGGCAGCAGCCAGGGGACAAAGCAAGGAGGAGAACACAGCCAGGTGCTGCTGGAGGGGATTGGGGAAAACTCTCACCTTGAGCCATTTCACCTCTGCATTGGGGCGAGACAGCTCACACTCGAAGCTGGCGACCCCTGTCTCTGGGACCCCTAGGTCTCGTGGGACCCTCACCATTGTGACTGGAGGCTCTGAGGAGGCAGGACACAGGACAGGAAGGTTTGGTAGGACAAAGGCATGGGCTTGAGGCTGCAGGGAAGAGTAACTGTGGCTGGGGCATTTCAGCATGGGGCGAGAGTGGCACTACCCATGGGCAAGAACTCATCAGTGGTGTTCCAGCTGGCTCTGGACCCAGACCCTAGCTGGGTGTCCCCACTGCTCAGCTCACATCTCCTCCCTGAGGACAGGGGGACACTTGGCCAGCACACTGTCACCCCTGTCCAGGACAGGGGGACACGTGTGCCCAGGGTGACCCAGCTCAGCCTTGGTGTCTCCCCAGTACAGAACAACCACAGGTCAGACAGCGCCAGTGCCACACACCCCCCAGCCTGCCCTAGGGACCGTACCCCGCACACGCAGGTGGGCGCTGCAGCGCAGAGAATCAGCAGTGAAGGTGACGGTGCCTGAGTCCTCCAGTGCAAGCCTCTCCAGTGTCAGGCTGTGCCTGCAGCCTGTGGCACTGATCCGGCATGTACTGCTGGGCTTCACCCGGATGCCATCCCGTGTCCAGACCCCAGTCACACCAGGGTGAGACAGCTCCAGGTGAAAAGTGGCTGTCTCCTTCTCAAAGGTCTCCACATCCGCCAAGGGTGTCCGGATCGACACCTTCCGGGCTGTGAGGGACGCATGTCTGTGAGTAGATGTCTGCTCCACCACAGAGCCCTTGGCTCCCCAGTCTGTGCTTGCTGGAGTGATTCTCTAAATCCAGCTGTTTGTACCAGACTCCCACCCCTGCCCACACACTCAGCTCTCTGCTTGACCACCCCTTCCAGCCAAGTACCAGCTCTGCCCACATGCTCCCATTGCAGCACTTGGGTGCCCTCCCTGCCCCCATCCCCATCCCCGTTGCCTTCCATCCCCATCCCCAGCCTGGTACTCACGCTCCACGTGGAGCTTGGCCTGCGTGCGGTCGTGCAGGCTCTCGCAGCGGTAGGTGCCACGGTCAGCAGGGCCGAGGCAGCAGATGGTGAGGGTGCGCCGGCACCCCGACTCCTGCACCAGGTACTTGCTGCCCGGCTGAAGGAGGATGCCCTGCTTCAGCCACTGCACCTCGGCAGCCTCATGGCTCACCTCCACCTCCAGGCACACATCCCCCTGCTCCTCTGCCACCACATCCTGCAGCTTCCGCACGAACAGCACCTGTGCCTCTGCATGGCCCGTGTCGCTCGGTCAGCAGCTGGCCTCAAGGCTGTGTCTTGGGCTGAGCCCCAGCTTTCTCCTTCCCCCTCACCTTGTACGCTCAGCCGAGCTGTGCTCACCAGCCCCTCGGCGTTGGCTGTCACGGTGCCTGCGTCACCTGTCTGGCACTGCCGGAGCGTGAGGCTGTGGCACAGCCCACTACTTGTCACCAGCAGCCGCTCACTGGGGACCACGGGCTGGCCATTCAGCTGCCATGTCACAGCCACATCTTCAGGGGACACCAGGCACTTGAAGGTGGCATCCTCCCCCTCCAGCACTGTCAGGCTCTGCAGCTCCATGATGATCTCCACCACCCTGGGGACTACAGCTGCTTTGTCAGGGCACAGCAACAGGGATCCCCCTGTCCTGTAGAGACGCTAAGCATTCCTGCAATCCTGACATTACTGTGCCAGCATCCCCACCACCCCTATGGAACAGGAATCCCCGAGGTGGCGGGGAAGCCTTGGGCTCACCCTGCACCGTCAGCGTCGCCAGAGTCTGGTCGTCGTTGGACTCGCAGCAGTACTCGCCGGCATCCCCGGGCTCCACGCGGCTCAGCACCAGCGACCGCTCCCGTCCCTCTGCCGTCATCTGCCGGCGGGGGCCAGGCGCCAGCACCCGCCCGTCCTTCCTCCACACCACGTCTCCCCGCGCCTTGCAAAGCTCGCACCACAGCACCACCCGCTCACCCTGTCGCGCTCGCACGTCCGACAGCCCACGCAGGAACTTCACCCGCAGCTCTGCACAGTCAAATCCCCCACGTCAGCACCCGCTGCCACTGCAGGGGGATCCCCGGGCACCGCCACTGCCACCCACCTCGGACGTTCACGTCGAACTGCATCTGGTCGTGGGGTGAGAGGCAGGTGTAAGTGCCAGCGTCCTCCATGGCCACGTTGTGAATGATGAGGCTGTGCACGCGGCCGTCCCGACGCAGCTCGCAGCGCTCGCCGGCCACGGCCGCCTGCTGCGGGCCCAGCCAAGTGACATCAAATCGCTCTGTGGAGGTGATGGCAGAGAGCACGGCACTGCCGCCCTCCAGCACCAGCAGCTTCTCCTGCTCCTCTCGTTTGTTCACGAACAGCACGGGTGCCTCTGCCGGAGGAGCACTGGGCTCAGCGGTGCCCTTGCCAGTGGCACCAGCATGGGATGGGGGTGCAAAGCATCCCGGGTGTGAGGCAGGATGAGACTGCTCCTGCCCGTGGCGTGAGCGAGGGACACCTCCAGGCTCACCTTTCACATGCAGTGTGAAATGCACCTCATCATCACCGGCATCGCAGAGGAAGATGCCACCATCACCCAGCTCCGCTTGCTTGATGGTGAGGCTGCGTGTGGGACCCTCGCTGCACACTAGCAGCCGCCCACCTGAGCACAGCACCTGTCCGTCCTTCTGCCACTGCACTGCCGCTGTCTCCGGGGACAGCCGAGCCACCAGTGTCACACTGTCCCCCTCCTGCACCTCCAGCGGGCTCTGCGCCTCCTCCTTGTTGACAATGCACACAGGCCGGGCTGAGGGGCACAGGGGACAAGGCAGGGTTCAGAGATGTCCCCACAGTGTGAGGCAGTGCAAGGATAGGACTGCTGCAAGTGGAGAGGTGATCCCTCAGTGAGTCACCGTGGGGCAGAAGGGCTGTGGGGCTGGCTGGGGGTCATGGTGGGACCAGACAGGGGTCCCAGAGGGGTAGGCATACAGGCTGGAGGGGTCTGGCAGCTCAAGGTTCTCTCAGGGAAGGGATGGCAGCAGAGCCCATCACTCCTGCATCACTCCCTGTACAGGCAGCACAGCTGCCATGTTGAGACCATTAATTTCATTGTACCCTCCCACCCAGAACAGCTTGCTGGGGAGCCAGGGCACCCGCCTGCAACCCACCCAGCACAGCCCTCCATCTCCTGCTGATAAGGGTCCAGGCTGAGCTCAGCCTTTGGCAGCCGAAGCAGGAGGAGTGGCGCCTGGGAGCCAGCCAAGGCTAAATTTAAACAGCCCCTGGCTGGGGGAGGCAGCAGGGACATGTCTCGCCACGACCCTGACATATCTCTTTCTAACCAACGGCTCCTGTAGGGTTGGGGACAGGGCTCCCACCCTTCCCTGCCATGCTGCCACGCTGGCCTCTGCATCAGCAGTCACAGAGGCTTCCCCTCCCCTTGTCCAAGTCTGTGGCATGATCCCATCATTCTGGGAATCCTTGGGGTTCTGAGGCAGCTCACCCAACACCTCCACATTTGTCAGCATGCGGTCGCTGGCAGCGTCACAGATGTAGCAGCCCGCGTCGCTGGGCTGTGCCCCATTGATGGTGAGCTGTCGCAGCACCCCACGGGCCTCAACCCGCACCCGTTCACCCGGATGCACCTCCTGGCCATTCCGGAGCCAGCGCACAATGGCATCGGGCCGGGAGAGCTCACAGGCCAGCACCAGGTCTTCCCCGGCCACCAGAGAGCGATGTACCACAGTGCCTGTGCTGCCCATGATGGTCACCGGTGGCTCTGGGACTGGAGAGATGGGCTGTCACCACAAAAGCAGCCTGTGCAGACCCTGTCCAGACTCCTCTGGCTGCAGCTGAGCAGCACAGGGGTTTCCACAGGGCCACCACACAGGTGCATCCCATTCCCTGCGTGCCCCCTACCAGCCTCCCTGTGTTCACTGCCACCCAGCCCAGCCTCACACCACCCTGGCAGCAGCCACAGACCCACTTCAGTCCTCTTCCCCTGGCCATCCCCACCAGGACCTCCTGCTCACCTTCTACAGTGATGAAGAAGACGATACTGTCATCACCGGTGTCACAGAGGTACTCCCCAGCATCCCTGCCCGTGGCACCCAGGATCACGAGGGACCGGCGCACCCCGTCCTCCTCCAGCCGCACGCGACCCGTGTCCTGCAGCTTCTCTCCATCCTTGTACCACTTTACCTCCCCGTGGGTGTGTGAGAGGTGCACCTCCAGCACCAGGTCCTCCATGGCCCGGCAACGCCGGTAGGTCGGCAGGACGTCCTTCTCCAGGATCCTGACCAGCGGATCTGCAGCATCCAGCACCAACAGAGCTGAGGTCTCTGGGGTTTGTGCACCCAGCACTCCACGCCAGGCTCTTCCCTAGCCTCATGCTCACCCAACACTTGGATGGTGAAAGTCACTGTGTCATTGGCAGTGTCACAGGTGTATTTTCCAGAGTGCTCAGCTTGGGCAGCGGGGATGAGCAGACGGCGATGAGCACCCTCCTCCTCCAGGACCAGGCTGCCCCCAGCCTCGAGCCTGACCCCCTCCTTTGCCCAGCACACAGAAGCATCCGCACGAGACAGCTCACAGCACAGTGTCACCGTCTCCCCCGGGGACACCGTCATGACAGGGACAGGTCTGCAGGGCTGCAGGATCCTCACCGGAGGCTCTGCAGGTATGGCATTTCTGTGATACAAACCAGTGCAGGGACAACGCAGCCCTGGGCACTCCTCTGCTGCCAGCTCCAGGTGAGCACCTGTGCTGGGTGGCCCAGTGGATGGGCATCCACTGGTGGCCAGAACCACATCAGCACCTCCACTGACCTGACACCTTGACATCGAAGGAGACGGCCTCTTCCTTGGTCTCGCAGATGTACTCGCCTGCATCCTCTGCACTGCTCTGGGGGATGAAGAGACAGCGCCAGGCCCCCTCCACCAGCAGCAGCAGGTTATCAGTCTCATCCACCTCCAACCCATCCTTGAACCAGTGCACCGGAGCATCCGGCACAGAGAGCTCACACCGCAGCTCCACACACCCTGGTGCCTGAACCAGCAGCTCCAGTGAGCGTTGTGGAGGCTGCAGGATCCTCACTGGTGGCTCTGTTGGGGATGTGGAGGAAGGGTGTGAGACCTGCTCAGTGCTCTGCTCCTGGCTCTGCTGTCTCTGTTTAGTGTTGCCCATGTCCCTGTCCCCATGGGGCTGTATGGAAGCTACATCCTCTCACCCCAGTGAAAAGAGGTCAGAGCTGCTCAAGGCCAGGGGCAGTGGGCACACAGATGCAGCTGCACACCCTCCTCCACAATGCTGAGGGCAGGGAGCAGGGCTGGGAACCCCAGAGCACAGAGCTGGGGCAGTGCTGCCCTTTCCAGGATGTCCCTGCTGTGCCACCAACCTGCCACCAAGATGGAGTAGGAGACAGATGCATCTCCGGCGTTGCAGATGAACTCCCCTGTGTCCTGCATCTGGGCGCAGGGCAGCACCAGCCGGTACTGCAGCCCCTCCTGCTCCAGCACCAGGGTCTCCCCCACCTCCACTTCTTCACCGTCCTTGTACCAGCAGACCGGGGACACCGGGCGGGACAGCTGGCACCACAGCTCCACGCGCTGCCCCACCACGTAGGAGTGGGGGGCCTCCTTGTTGGAACTGACGATCCTCACTGGTACCTCTGCTGGGGACATGGCAGGGCTCAGGCGTGGTGCTGGGTGAGCCCCATGAGAGGACAGGAATGGCCTGGGCAGCTCACCGCTCACGGTCACCCTGAAGCTGGCAGCACAGTCCCCGGCATGGCAGGTGTACACCCCCGAGTCAGACAGCGCGGCCGCAGCGATGTGCAGCCTCTGTGAGCATCCCTCTGAGCAGATGGCCAGGACCTGGCTTGGCACCACAGCCTCGCCGTCCTTCAGCCAGTGGACAGGGACATCTGGAGGGGACACCTGGCACTCCAACACCAAGGGCAGCCCTGCCAGCACCTCCCAGATCTGCTGTGCCTCCGGAACTGGGGTGAGGCAGACCTTCAGGGCTGAAAGGACCAAGACTTTGTGTCACTTGGCCTCCTATCCTACCTGCCCTGGGGGCAGCAGCCGGGGATATCCCAGCCCTGCTGTGCTGGTAGCTGCAAGCTGAGGGAGCAGCAGGGCTGGGGTGTAAAGTGGCCTCACTCAGAGGCAGGCAGGCAGCTGGTTGTGCTCTGGAGTGTAGAGGGGCAGTGTGGCACAGGGCTCTGAGAGGAGACAGACCAGCTTGTATGCCCCTGCCCACATCCCCTTCTGACCCAAGGGCTTGGGCAAGGAGCTGCTCACGAGCAGGTGAGAGGCAGCCGAGGTGCTGAAGCCACAGTGTGAGCAAGGAGCTGGGGCAGAGGGAGAATGGGGAGAGGGATGTGGGTGTCTGTTGCACATACCTGCCACGGTGACTGTGTAGAAGACAGAGTCCCCACCAGCGTCGCAGACGAACTCCCCTGTGTCCTGTGGCCGGGCGCAGGGCAGCACCAGCCGGCACTGCAGCCCCTCCTGCTCCAGCACCAGGCTCTCACCTGCCTCCACCTCCTCCCCATCCTTGTACCAGTGCACTGGGGCTGCCGGGCGGGACAGCTGGCACCACAGCTCCACACGCTGTCCAGCCACATAGGAATGGGACGCTGCCTCGTTGGAGCTGACAATCCTCACCAGCTCCTCTGTCATGGAGAGACATGGGGCTCAGCCAGGACATAAAGACCAGAGCCAGTGATGGTGGCAGTCACAGCCCTGTGTGGTGTGATGGCTTCCCCACTTGTTGGCTTTAAGGCTGGAAGGCACCACATCATCCACATCCTACATAGCACAAGCTTCTGGACCATCGTGCCTGGGTCTCTCTCTTCTTCTCACTCATTACAACCAGGAGGAGCACCAGGCTGTGTACTGGCTGTAAATTGCTGCCATGCCCTTGCTCCTGTGGTACCTGCCCTGCTCTTCCCTGTGGTGGAGCTGAGGTTGTGGAGGTAGGATGCATATAGGCAAGCCTCAGCACTGATAACCACCGTCTGTGGTGTCAGCACCAGCCCCTGCAGCTGCTCTTCCAGGGGGTCCCCTCCCCTCTGCCTGTCTCCCCGTTCCAGAGGCCACCAGCTGCCAGCTGGGGCTTCTGTCATGTCTCAGCCTTGGCATTTGCTTATACTGTGGCACAGGCATGTGGTTTGCTTGCAATCAAAAGCCCCATCCCTCCAGCTCACCATGACCCAGGACCCAATTCCAGATTGCAGTCATCACTATAATCACCATTAATTGGCTACATAAAATGTGTGCCACTGCTCACATCACCCCTCTGAACTGAGTCGGAGCTCTAAAGACAGAGGGGCTCCCAGTACAAATTTTAGGTGGCCAGCCCTCCTCTCTCCCGAGAGAAGTTCAGGATGCCACCCAGAGCCGACGCTGCCTGCCTGGCCGCGCACACTGCAGCCAGCCGTAGCTGTCCTGGGCTCTGCCACGGCTGCACATCAAGCCCAGGGCTCCGTGCGGGCACAAGGCACAGCCAGCTCTGGGGCACGATGGTGGATGAGTGGCAACCTGCCCTTCTCACAGCCTGCAGCTGCCCCATGCTGGGCATCCGTGGGGAAGCTTCCCAGACAGTTGCCAGCTGCGGTGCCCAGCCCCGCAGCGTGGGGGAACGGTGCGGCGCCAGTTTGCAGCGATTAACCCGCCCCACGCTGAGCCTGCATCCGCCCGGCCCCCTGATCAAACGACTGGCGGCTGCCTCTCTCCCCGGACCTGCTAAAAGCAATCACATTGCTGAAGTGCAGCTGGAGATGTTGAGCAGCATTGAAGTGAGGGAAAAACGTGCCAGCCCTCAGCGGGCAGCGTGGCTCTGGCCTCAGCCTCTCACTAGTTGTGAGGGAGCTCCAGCACTCAGCAGCTGCTGGAAAAACCCAGAGGTGCTTAGGGATGGCCGATCTTGAGGCAGGCAGGCTCCATGCCACCACTGCCCCGTGGGGGATAGCTGAGATGCCACGGGGAAACCCAAGCGTGCCACAGCAGCGCTTGACTGCAGCAGTCAGCCTGGCACTTGTGCCAGAGAGGTGTCAGCCTGAGCCTGCTGGCACCCACCCCCAGTCCTGCTGGTGACATTGATGTCCAAATCCAGATTGAACCAAGACAGCCTCCCTAAGACCCTTCTGTCAAAGTGATGCAAAGCTGCTCAGCCAAAAGGCTGAGCTTCAGCAGATGGTGTTCCCTCTCCCAGCCTAGGGAAGCAGATCTCTCCATGCCCCGCACTCCCACACAGCACACGACTCCTGCCTCTGCTCAAAGCCCACACTGCCTGTCCTTCCCACTGGCAATTTTGCCTTTATCTCGCTAAAACCCCTCCCTTCCTCACACTTCCATCAGTCACCACTCCACTGACTCTTTAACATCTCTTATCACTCATCCTATCTTCACTCCTACATACTTGGCCATCGACTTTGGCCCTTTGCCATGTATTCTCACCACAGTGAGGCTTTACCACTGCGGTCACACCACCGTTCAACTGGGCTCTAGTTCTGCCCCTGGTTGCCTTCCTGTGGTTGTGGGATGTGGATTTTGGGGCCAGCAAGGGGAAGCCTTTCACTCGCTTTCAGCTTTCATTAAATTCTGCCAGCCGAGGACGCCAGCAACCGCTCCACAGCCGGGTCAGCTGCCACAGGATGCTGAGCCCTGCTCCCACCCAGCAGATACCACCCAGACATCAGTCTCCAGGCAACTGCTAATTTTCAGGTCAGCAATTAACGCTGTCCATCAGAGCAATGACCAACCATGAGTCACCCCACGCCAGGTGCCGGGCCCACTATTTTTAGGACCTTGGAGGAAGGCTTCGTTACTAGGCATGGCAGAGGTCCTGCAAACACCCTGGTGTGCAGGTGTTGGGTGCTGTCATGTGCTTCAGTGTTTTGGACAGGCAGAGTGAGCTGTTCCCTCTGGCAGCCAGTCTGAGCTCCACAAGGACTCCGGCTGACCAACCAACCAAACTGCTGGTGAGCACCTGCCAAAAGCATGTCTGACAAGTATCCCATCACAGCAAGTGACAGCAATACTGACAGCAGCACACAGGTTGTGGCATCCTGCACTGGCAATGAAAGCCCCCTGAGACCCTACCAGCCCTCCTGCATCACACCCACCTGCCACAGTGATGGTGTAGAAGGCAGAGTCCCCTCCAGCATCACAGACGAACTCCCCTGTGTCCTGTGTCTGAGCGCAGGGCAGCACCAGCTTGTACCGTGGCCCCTCCTGCTCCAGCACCAGGCCCTCGCCCACCTCCACCTCTTCTCCATCCTTGTACCAGTGCACTGGGGCTGCTGGCCGGGACAGCTGGCACCACAACTCCACACGCTGCCCGGCCACGTAGGAGTGGGAGGCTTCCTCATTGGAGCTGACGATCCTCACCGGCACCTCTGCCAGGGATAATGTGGGCCTCAGAATGACTGCCTGCAGCTTTCAGCTGCATAATGAGGGCAAGAAGAAGGGCAGGAGCACTGTCAGGAGGTAGGGGCCAGGCTCCCAGACACAGTCCCCAGCTCACCGGTCACGGTCACTGCAAAGCTCACGGCATCATCCCCAGCATCACAGGTGTACACACCGGTGTCCGAGGGACAGGCTGAGCGGAGGAGCAGCCTCCGCACGCAGCCTTCTGCCTGCACTGCGATAATGTCATCCAGGGGCACAGCCTTGCCATCCTTCAGCCAGCAGACAGGGGCATCCGGGGTGGACACCTGGCATTCCAGCAGCACAGGCATCCCTGCTGGCACTTTCCGGAGCCGCTCAGCCTCAGGCACTGGGGCAATGCGGACCTGTGGGGCTGAGAGACATCGAGGAGTGGTGAGGAGCATCCTCCAGCATGACAGCCCCTGCTCCTGGGGTTCTGGTAGGACGCCAGGGTGAGTGTCCTGATCACCTTGCACATGCAGGATAGCTGAGTCCCGCACACCACCGGACACGAAGGTGACCTGGGCCCCACTGTCAACCAGTCGTGCTCCCCGGATCAGCAGCGAGTGCTCCATCCCATGGCACTGCACGCTGCACCGGCCGCCTGCATCCTCCTCCTCACCCAGCCTGGCACCGTTGAGGAACCAGGAGCCGTGCACCACGGCTGACAGCTCCAGGGAGAACTGCGCATCCTTGCCGTCCCTCACCCACACGTCCTGCAGACCCCTCTCCAGACGAGCTGCTGGGGCTGGAGCACAGTTGGACTGAGCCCCAGCGGCACTGGCTACCAGCACACTGTGGCACGACATCCCAGCTTTTGCCCGTCTCCTCACCAAGATGCACAGATCCAGGGAACTCCACAGGGCTGCTCCTGCCGTGCTTGTTGGCGGCAGAGACGCGGAAGCAGTAGTCGGCCTCGCGGGGCACACTGTCGCCCAGCACCCGCACACAGCTGGGCAGGTCGGTGGCAAGGCACTGCACCCACTCCCCGCCCGCTGCCTCCCGACGCTCCAGCAGGTAGCGGCTGGCGGGGCGGAGGTGGGCGTCAGGCGCGGGACACCAAGTCAGCAGGGCCGTGTTGCTCTCCACCGCGCTCATCTCAGCTGCCACCGGTGCACTCGGAGGGTCGTGCTTCACACCTGCAAGTCACAGCCCGGATTGCCCGCTTGGGGATGCCAGCGAGGCTCCAGGTGGGGTGGCAGAAAGGCTGACTGGGGATATACAGCCTGTTTCTTTAGGGATTCTCTCTCTGATGGAGAGGATGGTCTTGGTCCCATGTAGCATGCTGCTGAGTTACAGGGGTTTGTGAGTGCCTGGAGCCCTGCTCAAAGCCCGCTTCCCAAAAAACACATCGCAGCATCACATCCCCAGCATGCTGGGTGCCTATTCCATCTCCCCTTCTGTATCACCCCCCATGAACGGGCAGGAGAGAGGACACAAGACCCCTTCAAGCCTGGAGCTTACACTTGACTCGGAGCTGGGAGGATGTCTGCGACTCCCCGACAGTGAAGGAGATGATGCCCGCGTCCTGGCGGGTGACGTGCACCAGCACCAGGAGGTGTGTCCTGCTGAAGCTCTTAAGCACAGTACGGGGTGACTCCCGCAGCTGTAGCCCATCCCGGCTCCAGCAGCTCCCCTCTACTGCATCCCGTGTCTCCACACAGAAAACTGCATTCTCCCCCTCCATCACATCCAGCTTCCGTGGCAGCCGCTTCACGATCACCCCTGTGGGAAGAGATATATGAGGGCCAGGGAGGGATGCTGGGAACAGGATGGGCTCTTTCAGGTGGCAGAGCAGGTTGGGCGGGGGCAGCAGCAGGCACCAGCCAAAAGGAGGGAAGGCAAATGCAAGGGGCAGTGGGGACCCTGGCAAAGAGGGGAATAGGAAGGCAAAGCTGTGCTACCAGAAACCCGACCCCCACCTCGGACAGAGACCTCGGCGATGCTGCGTCCTTTGTCCTTCATCTGGCAGAGGTAGATGCCGTCGTCATCGATGCGGGCATCGCGGATGGTCAGGCGCCGCACCACCCCTTGCTCCTCCATCACATACTTGTGACTGGGCTGCAGCTCCCTGTCCTCCAGGTACCAGGAGGTGGGGATGGTCTCCAATGGCACCTGGCACTCCAACACTGCATCCTCCCGCTCTGCTACCTCCACGTCTGCCAGCTGCACCTGGAACCGCAGCCGGTGCTCTGCCACAGGAAGAGACAGGAGCTTAGGGCGTGTGGGGTACAGCAGCCACCGTCAGCCCTTTGCTCAAGGTGTTCCCGGCTCACAAACAGCATTGAACCCTTGGCCCTCCTTTGCCCTCTCCTTTGGCTTGTGTGAGACGGACACTGCCTTGACAAGCACACCCTTCAGAGTAGGGAGAACCAGGGCACAGCCTGGGGAGACCCAGGGATGTCCCCAGTGTCTCAGCAGGGAATTTTGGGGGATGCAGGAGCATGGAAGCCAGCACGCTGCAGCAGGCATCTCAGTGGAGGGGAGCAGTGGGGTGCAGGCAGGGGCTGCACCAGTTACTGAGTAACCCCAGCCATGGGCTGTCCCCAGCTGGCTGGATGGCTTGGGGGGAATTGGGCTGCTGCCAGTGCAGACTGCTGGAGCCGTGCCCTGCAGGGCTGCCTGCCAAAATCACTCAGCACTTCCAGGGGAATTTGTCACCGAGGTACTGTCCCCCTTCCCTGTTCATGGCTGGACACCCACATCCATCCCAAGAAGCCACCCCTCTGTTTACAAGGAGAGAGAGAGAGAGACATGGAGCAGGACACAATGCCTGGAGTAGCCCAGCATCCCCTGCTTCCAGCCCACAGCTCTGTCCTGAGGAGCCTGGGGTGACCCAGAGGTGCTGGGCTCCCACACAGACATATCCCTACCAGACCAAATTCCCTGAGCTCCCCAGAGTCTGGCCACCTCTGACATTCCTTGGACATGTTCCTACCTTTCACCTGGAGCTGCACTGCGCTGAGGGTCTGGCCAGCAGTGTTGGAAGCGGTGCACATGTACAGCCCCTGGTCCTGGGGTTTGCAGTACAGAACCTTGAGGATGAAGTAGCCCTCCCGGTCCTCATAGATGAGATGCCTGCGGCCAGGGGCGAGGGGCTCGCCATCTTTCTGCCAGACAATCTCTGGCTTGGGCTTGCCAGTAACATAACAGCGAAACTTGGCGTGCTTCCCCGCACTCACAGCAAATGCCTTGGCCCCCGGCACCCTGGCTGGCACTAAGCCATTGGGCACCCAGACCTCTGCTCCCACACGCCGTCCTGCTGCGTGCCACCGCCACCGCTGCCTCTCCGCCAGTGCCTCGGGACCATCGGCAGGGGAGCCATTGGGGAGCCTGTCCAGCAGGGCCTGGGGTTCGACCAGGAGCACGGCAGCAGCCAGGGCCTCTTGGGAGCCACTGCGTGCCCGGCAGACATACACTCCCCCGTCCTGGGGCCGGGCACTGAACAGCTTCAGGAAGTGCCAGTCCTCTGGTTTCTGCCCCACTGCAAAGTGGCTGCTCTCAAAGAGGTCAGAGAGCTTGTGCCCGTCCTTCTCCCACTCCAGCACCGGGCAGGGCTGCCCGGACACCCTGCAGGTGAACACCACGTCCTCCCCTCGGCACACCCGCATGGACGAGGGGGCAGTGAGGAAGGCAGGTGCCACGCTGCCTGAGCATCCTTCCTCCTCTCGGGGCTCCGCTGGCTCTACCCTGAGCGCGGTGGCAGCGTAAGTCTCACCAACACTATTCTTGGCCCTGCAGACATAGAGTCCACTGTCCTGGGGGGTGGCACAGGACACCAGCAGGGTGTACAGGTCCCCTTTGGACTCCATATGGAAACGGCCTGAGGGCTCGATGGTGTTCTTGTCCTTTTCCCAGAGGATGCTTGGCCGGGGATCACCCATGATCTGGCAGCTCAGGACCACATTGGTGCCACTCTGGACCGTGAAGGCACGTGGATAGGCCAGGAACCTGGGGGCTCCCCCAAACCCCTCCATCACCACCTCCCCAGGGTCACGGCAGGCAGCTGGCCGGAGCAGCAGTAGGGATCATCAGCCTGGGGGGATGTACAGACAGACTAGAGTGGGGGCTCAGGTTTCATCAGAGACTGACCAGTGTGGACCCCCCCACCAGGAGGGACCCACACCCAGAGCAAAATCCCCAGCATGGACCCCCTGCTTCAGGAGCATCACCCTCATTTGGAGCAGCACAGCCCCACTGGATTTGCTCTGTGTCACCCAAATCACCCATTTCCCAGACCAAGGCAATAGGAGAGGTGACAAAAGGTGGTTCTTTGCACCCCGAGGGGCTGAGACACTCGAAGACTACCCCAGGGTTGCAACTCCAAAGGTGGGGGACTCCTGACTAGACAGGGAGCATAGGCAGCTGCTTGCTGAGTGCTGGGGCTGGGGGACAGCGGAGGCAAAAGGGCCCCCGCCCGCCCCTTCCCCACCCGCCGGGCATTCGCATTCCTGCAGTATCGGGTGGTGGCAGAGCCGCATTCCTGCAGCATCTGGACCGGCTCAGCGGGCAGGTGCTGACACGGGGCTGTCACGGGCGCGAGGCCCCGGCTGGATCCGGACACTTCCTCCCAGACTTGGGTGGGCAGGGGACCCCCTGTGCCGGGTGGCTGCCCCACAGGGCCATGCCCCGGGGCAAAGCGGGGCTCTGCCAGGAGCAGGTCCCCCTTCCAGAGAGTAGTCCCACAGGCAGGATCCAGCCCTTGTGCACTCAAAACCACAGCTGGAAATCATCAGCCCCAGGAGCAGAATGAAGGCCGGGAAGGTGGGTTCTGCGTTTGGAGGGCACTGCCTCCCACCCCTGGCTTTGTGGCTAACCGTGCCCACCATCAGGGGCAGGAGTGGGGCAGGGTGCTCTGTGCCTCCTCCCGGATAGTGCAGCCCTCACCATGGCTGGGACTGGGGCAGGGTCGTCTCTAACTTGCTCAGGCAGGGGGAGGGGAAACAAAAATACTCCTTGAATGCGCCAGAGGGTAGGAGAGGGCTGGTCCCCAAGGAGCAACACGGACTACGGCCAGTTTCTCCTCCCAGAGCACTACCCCCGGGACAGTGCACCCACCCAGAGCCATCTCCCCAGCCACACATGCCCCTGACCCATGGGCCACCCCACACCAGCTCCTTTGGACACAAACGGATGGCTCTGACGGCTCGGCCGCACCACTGCACCCTTCAACCACTCCCTTCACCCTCCCCCAGGAACCCCCCAGCCCAGTCCCCCACCCCACTCATGTACCTCGCTGTGCCACCTCTCCCCTGTGTCTCTCAGTGCCGGCACCCAGCTCCTGCTGCTTCCCCCAGCTCCGCTCCTGGGTGTCAGTGCGCAGGGGCCAAATGTTACAAATGCCTGCAGCTGCTGTCCCCAAAAATACCCTCTGATGACACGCGGGGTTGATAAGAGTGAGCCTGCTCCATTCAGCGCCTTGCCGAGGCTGGGCTAGCCTTCCTATGTATAGCAGTCCAGCAGGAGCCACCCCAGAGAGCTGGGGAGCTGCAGGCCGGGCTGTGCCTCTGTGCTGGCTCAGCCAGCAGCGAGGGGCAGCGTGCCCTGTGGAGAGCACGGCATGGGGTGCACGGTGTGCAGCACACTGAGCTGGACAGCGAGACAGGACGTGTCACACTGACATGCTGCCTAGGGTGGAATGAGCTGCACTGGATGCTCCATGGGATGCCAGGCTGTGCTGGATGGGATGTGCAGGACACTGAGCTGCCAGAGGCTGCCCACCATCCGCAGGGCAGGAAGGGTTAATGGATAGGGAACATCTGGCACTGTTCCCCTCAGGCAGGGGTGAGAGGAAGGGCACTGGGTCTCCTTACAGCCTGTGCCTCTCCTGCAACTCCCACCCTGTGAGCCAGCCCACGGCTAGACAGCCTGAACAGCACCCTAGGATCCTTCCCCTGGACCTCCTGCAGGATCTCCAGCTAGCCGGGCTCTGTCTCACCAGTTCTCCCCCTGAAGGTAGACCAGCCTTCCCCAGCCCCAGGTAGAGCTGGGACCTTTTGCCATCCCTCCTGCTTCATGTCCCCAGGACCTTGCCAATCACCAGACTGTCATGGAAATGCCACAACCACCCCAGCCCACAGCCTACCCTTCCCAAGGCCCATCCTCACATTTTGGCTGCCCTGGGGATGGCCACCTGCAAAGCGCCTCCCCCATGCCAGAGCCTCACAGGGCTCTGATCCCCACCAGGTCCTTGCCCAGATTTCCCTGCCTGTGCACAACTGCAGTCACTTCCCACTAGCTCCCCTGAAGCCTCAGATCTTCAGCTCCTCTGCCATGGGGCGTACCCAGTATCAGCAGCTGCGAAGCTCACCCAAGGTACCCCCTCCATCCCTGCCAGCATAGGAAAACCTTCCTGGCAGCACCCTGCCCGCAGCTCGGCCTCCCCAGCCCCAGGCACCCACTGCTCCCGGNTGTCCTTGCAGTCCTCGCATTCCAGACGTCTCAGCGCTTTCACAGCTCAGAGATAATATTCACGGCGAGCAGACGTTTGCGTCAGTGGCAGATAGATCTCAATGCCACCCTGCCCCGGGGGGAGCGCAGTGGGCAGACGGGCTGGGCAGGCAGGCAGAAGCCCGAGGCAGAGCCCCCCGAGCCACCACCCTGCTGTTGGCCCCACGGTCATGCTGCTCCTCCTGCACCTGCTGCCTGCCATGCTGCCCACCGCCGCCCTGGCCAGCTGCACCGGGGCGGGTGCCGACCGCCAGCTCATCCTGGCCAAGGTGCGGGCTCGGGTGCTGGAACATCTGAGTCCCCCCCTTCTCCAGGAGGAGCCACAGATGGAAGCAAGGAGGGTACACCGGAGAGACGTCCTTGAAAACACTGAAGTGGAGCCAGAGGAGCTGGAGGACACGTCCCAGGTGATCTTATTCCCTGCCACAGGTGAGAACATCCTGATGGAATGGAGAGGGCAGGAGGGTGAAGCAGGGTGGGGGTTTGGAGCAGTGCAGGTGCTGAAGGATGGGAGAGGCTGATGTGGTGGTCTGTGGGAGAAGGGGAAGAAGGTATGCTGGGCTGGCACGTGGGCATGGGTGAGACTTGCTGGAGAGCCAGGAGATGGAAAGGCATGGCAGGCAGGGACAGGCAGAACAGCCCAGGACAGACAGCAGAGGGACAGGCAGTACAAGAGGGTGCTGAGAGGCTGGGAAACAGCTGGCCAGGCAGGATGCAGAGACATGGGGAATGCTGAGGAGCAGTGTGGAATAGGGTGGGATGCTAGGGAATGGGGCAAGATACTGGAAAGCAGGTTGGGATACAAAGGGACAGGGCAGGATGCTGCAGGATGGGGCAGGATTACCAGCTATAAAGCACAACAGCAGGAGATGGGGCAGAATCCTAGGGGATGGGGCAGGATGTGCATGCTGGGGACACACGGGCAGGATGACCAACTATGGGGCAGGACTGGAAGATGGGTCAGGACACAGGGGATGGGAGAAGGGGAAAGGATGACCAGCTATGGGGCTGAATTCTGGGGGACAGGGCATGATATGGACTCTGGGGAAAAGGGGCAAGATAACCAGCTGTGGGGCAGGATACTGGGGGACAGGGGTGACAGTAATGGACCAGCCTAGGGCACGGCAGGGATCAGCTGTAGGGAACAGCACAGAAGCTGCTGCACAGCACTAGACATCAGCTCCCCTGCACCCTGCCACAGCCCATGCCAGCAGCCAGATGCCCTGCCAGCACTCCAGGGACCTCTGCAATATCCCACTTGCCACCTGGCAGTGGGGATTCTCCCCAGGTTTGGGCAGAAACCCTGATCACCTTTTCCCCCCCACAGATGTTCCCTGTGAGCCCACACAGCCAGACAAGCTGCTGGAGGAAGAAGGGATTTTCACCTACCTCTTCCAGCCCTCAGCACACACCCTGAGCCGTGTGGTGACTTCTGCCCAGCTCTGGTTTTACACCGGCCCCTCGGCTGCCCCCAACCACTCAACCCCGGACGTGCTGACCCTGTCACCTCAGGGCCGGGTGCCGGTGATGGCCATGGCGGAGCGGACACCCGAGCACTGGACAGTGTTTCACTTGGCCCCGGTGCTGCTGCCCCAGCTCTCGCAGCCGCTCTTTGTGCTCCTGGTGCGCTGCCCTGGCTGCCCCTGCCTGGCCGAGGGGGACAAGGTGCCCTTCCTGGTGGCCACCACCCGGGCCAAGGGCAGTGAGAGGGCCCGTCGCTCTGCCATGCCTTGGTCCCCAGCCGTCCTGAGCCTGCTGCAGCGCCCATCCGAGGAGCTGGCTGCCCACACCAACTGTCGCCGGGCTTCCCTCAACATCTCCTTCGAGGAGCTGGGCTGGGACAAGTGGATCGTGCATCCCAGCAGCTTTGTTTTCCACTACTGCCATGGGAGCTGCGCTGCAGGGCATGGGCTGAGCCACCGGCTGGGCGTGCAGCTCTGCTGCGCCGCCCTGCCCGGCACCATGCGCTCCCTGCGCGTCCGCACCACCTCCGACGGCGGGTACTCCTTCAAGTACGAGACGGTGCCCAACATCCTGGCCCAGGACTGCACCTGTGTCTAGGGCATCCTGCAGCCCAGCCCCGGACCGTGATCCCACCCAGGAGGAGTTGCTTTCCCAGTGGAACCCTGGTCACTGGGGTGGGGCAGTTTGGCTGCACCACCTTCCCCTGCACAAGCCGGATTTTTGGGCTGGCCCAGGTACCATCACTCTGCCAGACTTGCCTTAGGGCCAGTTCCAGCTCAGAGCAAATTAGGGCATGGTGGGGCAGGGCTAGGCACAGCCTACGGCAAAGGCATCATTGTCCTGCCAAAGCCAGGCTGCTGTCTGCAACCAGATTAGCCCTCCTCTTGCCCAACCTGCTTCCCTCCTGCAGTTCTGTGCCCCTACAAAGATTGGTGGTCTTGCTCCTGCTGCAGAGTTCAACAGCTTCCCTGTGCTCCAGGCAGGGCCAGGCTGCTGTGACAGGATCAGGATGTGCCTGGGTGAGCTCATGACGGGACCTCACACTGGTGGCAGGGCTGGCAGCACACGTGGCACCACAAGCGAGCCCTCTCCCAGCAGCACAGCTTGTTGGAAAGCTTGATGGGATGAGTGAAATAAACCTGTTCCCTTTACTAAAGCAGCCTGGAAATGCCAGCTTCCATCAGCGGCAGCCACGGAGGTGGCATGCCGTTGTGCAATGGGATATGGACTCCTAGGGGGCTTCTAGATGGAGAAATGAGGGTGTGGGCAAATACTCTTAGAGGCATCCAGCTCTGATTTGGGGTACCAGAGAGGAGACTGGAGTATGCTGGCCAAAATGAGCACGGTGTGGCTGGGTTTGATCCTGCCCCAAGCAGGGGAGTGCAGAGCAGAGCAACATCCCTTCTGCTCCGGGCAAGAGGTTGTGCAGGAACAGGGGCAGCAGAGGGCTGGGGAGATCTGGCGATGGTGGGAGGACGGGGAGGCAGAGGAAAGTCCCTCACCTGGCCCCTCGACAGTAATAGGGCCAAATAGGAACGTGGCCAGTGCAATCCCTCTCCACCAGGATGATGAAGGCTGCCCCGGCCACAGCCGCCTCTGCACGGCAGGAACAACTGAGTCACCCTGGGCAGCAGGGAGGTCCCAAGGCACGCACGGCAGCGCCAGCTCAGACGCACAGGATTCCCTTCCCACCCCTTCCTCCCAAATGAGCGGATGCAGCAGTTCAGTACAAAACGTCTTCAGCCTTTACTAATATAGATATTAAAAAAAAAGAAGAAAAACAGAGTGACAATCATTTCCAAGTAAAAAACAACGCTACAAAAGTCCCCATGTGACCCAGGCTGAGATGATGAGGAATGCTCCACTGGCCCCCGGCCGAGCCCAGCTCGGGGCACCACGTCCCCACACTGTGAGGCCAGTGTCTGGCTCCGTGCAGGGGGTCCCAGCCCTGCGGCCAGAGTGGGAGGAGACAAGTTTTGGTCCCAGGGCAGCCTGCCAGGACAGGGCGGAGGCAGTGGGAAGGACAGCCCCTGACCTCTGCACAGACATTTCCAAGCAGGCCAGCACCACAACTCATAGCCCTGTGCCAGAATGTTGTGCAGCATGGCCCCCCCCCCGGCAACAAAGTCACTTTCTGGCAGCACAGTGCCACCAGGCCCCCTGCCACCCCCTCCAAGAGTAATGCCAGCTCAGCACTCTGTCCCACAGCTTGGCCCGGCCAGCCAGACCCCCAGCCTAAGTCCCCCACACCGCAGGGGGCAGTACCAAAATCACCAGCACATGCACAGCACCTGCCGGTGCTGCCGCGGGTGGCAGAGGGCATGGGGGGCACAGGGAGGTGTGAGGACAACATGCTGGGGAAAATGGGTGTGGGAGGAGGAAAAGTGGGTGAAACAGGAGATGGGGGGGGCACAGGCCCAGAGTGGAGATTGGGATGGAGTATAAAAATGCCAGGGTGCACATGTTGATGAGTTTATAAAAACGTACAAAAATAAGATATTCCCTTTTAGAAAATTAAGTAGGAACGAACCCCACGGCCCCCGACCCCTCTGCTGCCCACCAGGACAGGGCTGCCCAGACTGCCCCGCTGGGCAGGCGTGTGGCACCCTTTACCCCGTGCTCCTGGCAGGACGCCTATCCCACGGTGGCGGTGGCAGCCACTCCAGTAGACACCGCTGTTGTCCCTGGCAGCACTCACAGCCCTGTGGGGAGCAAGAAGCAGATTAACACCCATCCCAGGGGGAATGGCATCCTCTCTCCAGGGGAGCAGCCCCCCATGCCTCCACCCCAGTGGGCCGGATCCATCCCCCTTCCCAGCTCACCTGTGGTCCTGTCGCAGGCGGCGGTCCCCTTCTCATGGGCGAGGTTGAGGCGGTTCTGCTCGGCAGCGATGCCGTTGGCCTCGGGACTGCTGCTGCGGGCGGGACTGGGGGGCCGCGGTGGGGGCTGGAGGTGGAAGGCCACTTCCAGGTGCTCCTGGGCCAGACGCAGATGCTCACGCAGCCGGTCCAGCTCATGTACTGGGGGAGCCCCAGCCAGGGCGAAGCGCCCCTGGGCCAGGCTCTCCCGGTAGTCCAGCTTGCCGTTGGTCAGTGGGGCTTGTGGCAGCTCCTTCTTCAGCGAGTGATAGGTGGGCGGGGCGCTGGGGGCTTTCCTGGGGTATTGTGGTGCAGGGCTGTCGCCAGCTGGGAGCGGGGGGCCATCAGCCCGGCTCAGGGCATCACGGATGCGCCCCACACCAAGGTGCAAGAGCTCGCAGAGGTTGAGGAAGAGGCAGAGCCCACTGACGGCATACATGATGAGGAGGAAGATGGTCTTCTCAGTGGGGCGGGAGACAAAGCAGTCGACAGTGTGCGGGCAGGGGCTGCGGCTGCAGACGTAGGAGGGGCTCACCTCAAAGCGGTACAGCAGGTACTGCCCGAAGAGGAAAACCATCTCCAGCACTGAGCGGCACAGCAAGTGCAGGACGTAGGCACGCATCAGCCCGTCCTGCTTGATACGGCGCCGGCCGTCATGCTTCTCCCCACCCTCCGGGCTCTTCTCCTTCTCCACCTCGATCTCCTCAAAGATCATGGGGTCTTCCTCGTTATCATCTTCTGCCTCCTCGTAGTCTCGCCCGGCTCCCCGGCGCACCACCGGCATGCGCACCCGCTGGGCCGGCGGTGTCCGGCGCCGCGAGGACTCCGGCATGCGCGCGATGCGGTGCATGGCAAAGCCCAGGTAGAGCACCGACGGCGTCGCCACCATGATGATCTGGAAGATCCAGAAGCGGACGTGGGACAGGGGCGCAAAGGCGTCGTAGCAGACGTTCTCACAGCCCGGCTGCTGCGTGTTGCAGACAAACTTGCTCTGCTCGTCGTAGTAGATGGACTCCCCTCCCACGGCCGTCAGCACGATGCGGAAAACAATGAGGACAGTCAGCCAGATCTTGCCCACGAAGGTCGAGTGGTTGTTGATCTCCTCCAGGAGCCGTGTCAGGAAACTCCAGCTCATCCTGACCAGGCAGTTGACTCAAACCCTGCAGGGAAGGGGCAGGAAAAGAGGCACTGAGCAAACCCGCATGCACCTCACCAGGACCCTGGAGGCTGCCAGCTGCTAGCCCAGCTCTGTCCCACTCCCTCTTTCAGCACCAGTGTCCCTTCCCTTACCCACAGATCCATAAACACAGCCCTGCTCAGGAAGCTGCTCCCCTGAAACTTTATCCCCTGCTCAGCACCACCTGCCTGTGCTACGGTCTGCATCCTGGTCCCACCCTGCTGCCAGCCAGGGAAAGGCTGGGACATCCTGGTTGCCTGCAGGGACACACCTAGGGTAAGAGTGAGCACAGTCACAACCAGAGCAAACATGTCAGGGCAGCACCAGCTGGGGACTATGAGGGCACAGGCAGGAGCAGAGCCACTTCCTTCTCTCCTGGTGCCACAGCACCCATTTATCACCTGGCACTAGGCAGGTCCCTAACCAGCATCGCGCCTTGTGAAAGCATGCACACCCTCCCACGGGGGTCCAGAGGCCACTGGAGGAAGGCAACACACGGCAGCCCCACTGGCCCACTGCAGCTGCCAGCCCTGAGCGCTGGCTGAGGGGAGCAGGTCCCTGGAGCAGCATCCCCCACCACGTGCTAATCAGTCAGGTCCTCATCACTCCACAGAGCTCTCCCCCGAGGGCCAGTAGAGATGCAGCATCACTCTCCCACCAAACCTCAGTGCTGTGCCCTCTCTCCTGCAGGACCCCAGCCTCCTAAGCCTGCAGTGGCCAGCACTCACAGCACCCTGCAGCTCCACGGCAAGGGCTGCTGGGGGCATGGAAGAGGAGGCAAGGGGCAGTGTGGGGCACCCAAAGAATTGCACAAAGCCCTGCCAAAACAGCTGACACCAGATATCGGGGAGGAAATTACAAGGACCATGTCTCATCTCCCAACCAAAGAAGACACAAGGCACCCACACCCACTGCCACCCCTGGTTTCAGCAGCCTGTGCATGAGATGATGCAAGCCAGGGCAGCAGGTGGCAAGGATGGCCTGGGGCGAGCAGAGAGCCTCAGCATCGCCTGCCAGCCCCATCCCAACACCTCTGGCCAGGGCATGTCCCTGCAGATGATGACTGATGCTACACTGATTCCACTATTGTCCAGAATAAGAGGATTTTTTATGCTAAGCTCAACCAGCCTCCTGACCAACCTCAGAAGAGTCCCTCCAGCACACGCATCCATGCTGGGGACATGCTCTTGCTGCAGGAGGTGGCACAGGATGCCACCAGGGACCCAAACCCAGCCCATGAGGGCCACCAGCCTCCTCTGGTCATATGCCCTGCAAGGTTTCACTGCTGCCTTGTCTCCCAGGTGTGAGCCCCTCTCCCCCACCACCTCCCTGGAAGGTGGACGCTTTGTGTCTGCCTTTACCCCAGTCTCTAGCAGCACACTGCCCTGGCACCAGGGTGAAGAACAAGGTGAGAGGACCAGGCAGGACGACAGTTCCAGGAGGTGGCAAGCCCAAGGAAAGCAAAAACATAGGGTGGCACTGCTGTGCTGGCCATGAAAGTGTGGCATGGGAATGGATGGCAACGTGGGATGGCAGCAGCAGTGTTGGGCATGGCCAGGGCAGCACGGAGCTACCTACAGCCTGTCCCCTACTCCAGACAGGTGGCCAGAGCCCAGTTTTCAAAGCAGCAGAGCCATCCAGGGCCTCCAAGCCACACTGGGAGTAAGGACCAGCACCATATACCTTGGCTGGGACCTAAACCTACCCCTCAGCCCGACTGACCCCAGTCCCCCCCGTGTAGGGCTCCCAGTCCCCTCTGCCCCTGCCTGCCCTGTCCGAGACCCCCAGTTTCCTCTGCCCAGGGGCCCAGCAGCAGGCATCCCACCCTGGGGCTCACCAGCCTTTGCCCATCCGGGGACCGCTGTCCCACTGACCCCTGCCACTCTGGGGACCCAGCCCTCAACCCCAGCCTTCTCAGGGTCCCCGGTCCCCCCGACTCCAGCGCCCCGAGGGCCTCCAGCCCAGCTGCTCCCGCCTATCCAAGACCCCCAGCCCCCCGATCCCACCCGCCCGCGGCCCCAGCCCACGCCCGAGGCTCCCGCCGCCNGGCCGCCCCGCCCCGCCGGTACCGACCGCCCCGCTCGCATCTCCGCCCCGCCGCGCCCGCCAGCCCCGCTCCGCACCAAGCAGCGGCCGCGCCACGCGGCTTGGGAGCCGCTGTCCCGGCCTCTCCTCCGCCCGTCGGGCGCTGCCGACCTCGACCTTCCCCACCCGCGGCTTGGGAGGCCGCGCAGGCCTGCGGGCAGGGGCAAGGGCCGGCCAAAACTCGCCCAGGAGACGACTCCCGCCGCAGCAGCTCCATCCAGCCCCCGCTGACCGACCCTGTCTCAGCCCCGCGCCCCCGCGCAGCCCTTGGCTCCCGGGAGGCCGCGCCCGCGGAGCGGAGCGGAGCGGAGCCGAGGCTCCCTGCCCGCTGTAAGGGGGACGCTCCGAACCGCGGGTGCGGTTCAGCCCGCGGGGTGTTCAGGGGTGAGTCCGGCCGCAGGGTTAGAGGAGAGAGCCCCCGCTCCGGTCTGAGAGTCCTGCACAATAACCTCCCGTTCCTTAACAGCGTTCTTCCCCCTCCCAGTGGAGAGCGAGGATGGAAGAAAGGAGAGATCTGCTGGCGCAGAGGAGAGGTGGCCCCACACAAGGTGGGAACGTAGAACAAGACGTGCCTGTGTAGTCGTAATGTGCCTCAAGCGTTTCGAAGCCCGTGCTGCTTCTCGTGTCCCAGGCCAGGTTCCTGCAGCAGGACTGGGCTGAGCATGCAGCACCTCGAGATGTGCCCTTAGAGTCACCACTGCACCGCCAAGGCCAGCACAATGGCAGCAGCGGCTTTGAGTCACCACCCTGGAGCCGTGCCCTGTCCTTTCGCCCAAGGACCCTGGCCACTCACTTTCTGCACTGCTAAAATTGGCTCTGTGGGAATTTTGTAGCGGCTGAGTCTCCACACTGGGCCAACCACACCCTGGACGTCCTGGGCCCCGTTGTGTGGGGATGACGAGGGATGCCGAGCAGTCTTGCACAACCCAAATAGTCGTGCAGAAGCTGGTGTCTGCGTAAGCTCATGAAGCACTGCTTCTCCTTTCTGAAACACGTGCTCCTTCTGCAGAAGGGCTTCTCTGAACTGGCACTCGGTGCAGACCGGGGCTGGCTGGGGGAGGCCATGAAGCTGGGGCAAGGAGAGGTATGGGCACTGTGGCTGTCACATCCACTGTGGGGTTACTCTGCAGCAGCCCTGCTGCTTCCCTAAATCAGCAAGGTCTCCATGGCATTGTACCGGCACCCACAGGGCCTGGGCACAGGCTTGGTGCTCTTACATGGGAGGGCAATTGGAGCCCCCCAGAGCAGTGTTCCGTACCCTGACACAGACGCAGGCGTGTGCACAACAGGCTGGGGAAAAGGGCCCTGCTTTGGGCTCTTCTGCTGACTCCTTCCTTCTCCCCAGTTCATGGATGGGTCAGTCCCTGGTGATACCTTAAGTTCTATGGAGGGAGACCTGCAGCAAGTAGAGGGGAATTTGATCAGGACATGAAGAAATAGTTTCCACTGAATCCCATTCCCATGCATGAAACTGTGGCATTAACATTTCTGTAAGGGAAAAGTGCGTTCCAGATCCAGCACAGACACTCTGGTCACAATCTCCATCCCAGGCCAGGAGAAACAGGAAGAGGTGGATGTAAGGAGACAGCAAGCCAAGCATGGAAACTCAAGCTTTTGGAAGAATGTAGGGAAGCTTTCAGCTCCAGAAATGAAACCCAGAGCTGCAGGGAGGTGGCACCTGCAGTGCAGTGTGGAGAGGTGGGAACAGGGCAGGGGGCTGCCAGCATGAGGACAGCATTCCAGCATGCTGGGGAGGTCAAGCAGCACATGTTCAACTTCCTGCTCTTGCGTGGCAGTTAAAGTGACGTGTGGCTTTCCCCACAGTAACCACTTGTTTTCAAGTGTTTCCAGCCTGGAAAGCTTGCCTCCAGCCTGGCTTCAACCCCAGGCAGCCGAGCAGTTTGCCAGGGGTAAGGGACCTATGTGACCCTTTGACTCTGGTGCTCAGTGCAGTAAGAACAAGCCCCTATTTCACCAGCCTCACATTAAACTGGGGAGTGTGACCTCTGAGGCACTGCAAACTGAAGCCCTTGTTCCCAGAATGAAGCTGCTTGTTGGGCTGGGATCAGGCACCACTGCTGCAGCCTTTTTGCACAGCACAGCTCAGCCCACACCTGGTTTGCAGGGCAGGGATTGCCTTGGGGGGCTGGTGGCACACACCCCAGCAACAGGCATTCCTGTGCTTGTCAGCATCCAGCCATTGGCATCAGAGCCTTGCAGCTTCCCCATGACATTACCCTGGGTGTTCCCGCACTCTACCCTTTCCTTAAGCTTGCAAAACCCAAACGCCTGCAGAGGCATCACCCTTTCAGCCTGGGGCAGAGGGAAAACCCACATCATCCGGGAAAGGAAACAGTGGCCAAAGGGTGTTGCCCACCCTCATCCCTTTCCACATCAGCTGAGGCTGACAGAGCATAGTGGGCAGGAAGGATGTACAGACCAGCAGTCTTGTGGGGTCTGGCTCAAAGATCAGCTTTGCAGAGGAAACAGAGGCACCATCACCAACCGCAAACACCAGGATCAGCCCCAAACCACTGAGTCTGTGGGGCAGAGCCATGGAAGGGCAGCTGCACAGCCCAGCAAGAGCACAGGAAGCTGGTAAAAGAGGAGATAGTGGCTGAGGGGTAGTGTAAGGTGAGGGATAAGAAGAACATCCACTTCTTGGATGTGTGCTGCAGCTCAGGAGGGACATGGCAAGAGTTTGTGCAAGTGCTCCCTCCTCCCTTTTCAGGCAGAGTGCTGCAATAGAGGGACCCCCTGAGACTCCATGGCCAGACCCTGCCTTGGCTACCAGACACAGGGTGCAGGGAGGGTGTAGGGCCCAGTCTGGCTCTTGATAGCAGCCTTGGTTTCTGCTCTGATCAATACAGCAGGACAGGCTGGGCCCTGCTATGACTGCCTCTGCTTCTGGGGACAGTGGCAGTAAGGCAGATAGTGGGGCTGGGCGCCCTGGCTGTGTTTGCTGTGGGGTGACATGGACAATGCCTGGCTGGTGCTTGGCAGCGGGGCGAGAAAGCCAGCTCCACCCTCTCCAAGCAGAGCTGGAGGAGCAGCACTGGCAGGTAGGCAGCAAACACACTCTTCCCAGATTAAACAACTTGTCTGGCCCTGGGACAGGGAGCAAACAACTCTGTTAGGGACTGTTTGTCCTGATACAGGACAGCTCCATAACTAGCTTAATACCCTTTTTCTGATAACAGTCAGAGGCACACTCCATCACAAGAGCACAAAGGGCAATGACCATGCCCTCCAACACAGGCTGAATGAAGGCTGAGATGGCTTTAAAACAAAGTTTCCTTCCCTTTTATCCCCCCACTTGATTATGCAGCACAGTGGAGGCAGTGCAGGTTACACAGCCCCTGCTCACCTCTCTCATGCTACAGTGTCCTTCACAGTTCCTGGGTGCTGATTACTGCCAGCACCACGCACAGCACTTGAGCCCAGCCTGCGCTGGCTGCTCTTCCCTTGCCTGCCAAACTGGAGCGCAGCCCACAGGGAAGGGCCTTACACAGCCCCAGACACTGCTCTGTGTGCTGGGTACAGGCCCATGACCCATGAGGAACATGTGCCCTTTGCTACTACATCTCACATCCCCTGGAGATGGGGCCAGCAGGGATATTCTACTAGAAGTAAATGAGCAGTCACTCCAGTCACCCAGTCACTAGGCTTTGCTAGTTTGACATAGTGCAAGGGGGCTGACAGTCACCCCACAAGCTATGTATGCTCAAGGCAGTACTGCTTTAGAGGGCAGAGAGATGCAGCAGGAAGCACTGAAATAACCAAACCCATGACTGAAGGCATCATTTTCACTGATAACAGCAGAGTAAAGCAGGGCTGGTATGTGCCCATGGAAAAGGGGTGGTAGCTTCAGGCTCACGGCAGTGGCCCGCCTGAGCCCACAGCTGCCTGCAGCCTGTCTCTAGAGCCCTATGGCCACCCCAGCCAGGGAGTCCTTTCAGCAACATACACCTTGAGAAGAGACTGCTACAGGCAAGCACAGGCAAGGAAACAGAGGCTCAGACCAGCCTTGCTGTGTGCTAGAAGCTGAGTGCTGGAGCCAAGTGCACCCAGAAAAGGAGAGAGGAAGAAGGGGCAAAATCCATATTAAGAGCACAGGTGGAGGACTGCATAATCAAAGCTGAAGAAGGGCAGAAGATACCTGCAGCTGGTTCAATATATATTCTACCTTTCTGCAAACCCCAGCTCTCCCACACAGTTCCCACACAGCCATCAGTGGGATGCTGGCAGTGCTGGATGGTGGAGCATGTCAGGGGAGCCTTGCACAAACCCAGCTGATGCAAGGAGACCAGTTAATGTCATCACTGCACCAGGTGCAAGAGGCCCTGCAGCAAAGCATTTGTGATCATGGAGTGACCAAAAAGGGGTTAATCTGTAATAACCAGGACAAAATGCTAAGTGAAAACAAAGCAAGTGTTTCATGAAGAGACAGGAGACAGGTTGTGGCAGTGCACGTGAGCCTCCCCATCAGTGCAGCAGCCAAAGGAATGCAGAAAAGCAGGGACCTGTTAACGGGACCAAGAGGCTGGTGCTGAGCTGGGAGCACAGAACAGCACAGACATGGCAATGAGGAGAAGCAAATGAGTAGTTACCTCTGAAATATAAAGCAGGAAGAGCTTGAGAAGAGCTGTGGACAGGCACACAACCAAAACTTTTGGTTCTGGCAGTCTACCACTTTGTCAGGCCCCTCAACACATACCCAGATACTGGAGTAGCAAAGGTGCAGCTTGGCTAGGATCAGAAAAGTGAGTTGCAGGGATGAGTTTTCTCAGGGGATCAGCTTGAGCAGAAGTGACATCAAGGAGCTGGTCCAGTAACTTCAAATTTGACTCTTGCCCTTTGTGAAAAATGCAGCTATAGAAGGTGAAGACAGGACTTACACAAGCTCCATAAGTGGGAAGATGAAGATGACATAAAACCCAACTGGTGTGTACTGGCTCAGGTCTCTCAGAGTCCCTCCCCCAAAGCTGGGGACCGAGCTCATTCCTACCTAAGATCTGAGATCCCCAAAGGAACAGAGAGCAGCAGCCATATGCCAATTGAGGAAAAGGGGAGAAAGTGGGATGCATTGTGACATCTGCCTCCAGACAGTACAGATCTTGTCAATCGAGTCTATAGAAGGCTAGATAAAAATATCAGCCACTGTGGGCCTTCAGCAACTCAACTGCCTCTGGGAAGTGACAGCAGAACGTCCAATAGTACAGTGACCTCAAGAAAGAGTGGCCTTTAGACACAGGATGGAAACTGAACTTCCCACTCTCCTAAGGCTATAGGGATGACATTGATGGGTTTAAGCAGGAAGGCAAACTTTATTGAATCTTTTCAGGGAAGCAGCAGGATGCAGTCAGGCCAAGTCCCTGCTGTTTTCTCGACGACAAAAACTGAAGCCACAGACACCAACTTTGAGCATGTGGAAAATTTAAATGTCATAAAGACTAGTGTGAATAGCTGCCATATTCAATATCCAAAGAAAACAGGCATCAGATCACTGAATGTCAAATGCACATCTTTAAAAAAATCAAGATCACATTGACATAAAATACAGGTTTGTCACTAAGGACTGAACAGTCAGAAAACCTGCCTGAAGCTCTGGACTGAACATTCGTAGGAAAGCAAAGATGCTGTTCTGGGAAAAGCTTCCATCAGTAAAGGTTCCTACTTGGGCTATCAGATCCTATCTATCAGCACCTTAAAGGAACAGGTCCGTTTCTGCCCACCCCCCCAGGGAACTGAAGTAACCCACAGGGAACTTCAACTGCATCAAAACACCACACACAGTATCTATCTTTGCTCTTCACTGGGCAAGGGCAGAGACTATGACACAGCAAGCCCTGGCCAGGCAGCAGTATTTTTTGAGCTGCATTTAACTCTGTGCAGGAGAGGCTGAGACAAGGTAAAGCCTCGTACAGGGAAGAACCTAGAGGCAGGCACTCCCACTTCCACAGCCACACCAACAACAGCTCCTGAGACAGGCAAGCCTCTGAAGGCCTGTGCAGCCAGTAAGCAGCGTGCTGGGGCTAGAAGGCCACAGGATGCCCACCTGAGGGCAACTGTCAATGGAAAACACCACAACCAGTACCTGGTGTCAGTCCAATCCTGTTGAAACCTAGTTCCCTTGTTGCTGCTTGGAAGCCAGGCAGGTGGAGAAGATTATCCTAGCAGCCCACTGGCACCCACCCTGAACAGGAAGCAGAGAATGGCCTGAACCTGGTGAGATGTCAGGGAACCCTTGAAGCAGCAGCAAAGCTAATATGGAAGCCCTTAGAAAGACATTACAACACTGCAAAACAACGAAACAAGGAAAACATGTCAATTCAATAAATATAAGCTTTATTACAATACAAAATAGTAAAACTCATGTTAAAATAGACTCTTGCTTTGGGACTGCTCAGAAAAAGCCTAAGCCTTGCTTATACCTGCTGGTGCCCTTCAAGGTCCTGACCCCTAAGCAATGAGCAACCCATTTCTGTGCTGAGAACCTCGAGGCTCCTTCCTCTCCAGTGACAGTGAAAGACTACAGCAGCAGACTGAGCCATGCCCCACCAGACAGACAGGTAAAGGCAGCTCTCTGTGGGGTTGTGTACAACATGCTTCATCCCCTTGTGCAGTCAGGCTCCTGTTCGAAGCAGGTAGCTTTAGGGAAACCATGGACAAGGAGGAAGAGGAAAAATAAATCATCAGCATATAATGATAGCTGTCCTGAGACAGCTAAAAGAAGGCAGCAAATGCATCTGCCAGAAAGACCACAGCACCTGACTGCCTTTGGGTAGCTTACGCACTATTACAAGGAACACCCTCCACCTTCTCCTTCTGTGGCCAGTCCAGTGCAAGTGAATGACTATGTGGTCTGAACCATCATGTGCTCCCCTCTTACTGACCAGAAAGGGCCAGGGGCAAGAGTAGAGTGGAAAGCAGAGGCCACAGAACAGCAAGGTCAGATGGGAGTGGGAGACACTTGTGCACCATTGCTGGCAGAGCAGCATTCTTGATGCCAAGTCTGGCCTGCTCCAGCCAGCAGGCTCACTCCAGTGCCTCATACACAGCCTTCCGGAGCTTGATTGAGAACATCTCCTCCCAGGGCCCACGGATCCACTCCACCAGCTCTGCCAGGAGCTCAGGGCACTCTGTGCGGATGTGCCAAGTGCTCTCCAGCTTCAGTACCTGGCAGGGAGGAAAGGGAGGGAGGCAAATGAGCAGACTGGCCTGATAGGCAGCGATCAGCCCTGAGCCATCATCTCCCAGCACCGCTGCCAGCTCCTCCTAATTCCTCTGTGACCTCCTCCTCCCTCTCTGCTGCCAGCAGTGGAGTGTCCCTTGCATGACTTTCCACTGTGCTCCCCTGGCTCTGTGGTACAAAGCCCCAGGTTAGGATGGGAGATGACAGCCCCAAGACACCCTTGCAGGAACAGGATCTGAGCACAGTCAGCCCCCAGGATCTTGACCCCATGACCACTTCCTGCTTACCTCATCATAAAGCATCAGCTTGATGTCACAAGGACAGAGGCGATAGGTTATGATATTGCTAATACTGGTGATTGGCTGCTTCTCCTTCAACTGGATGTTGCTCCTAGGAGGCATTTCTGCCTCATGGTCTTCATCTAAGGAGGGCTGCACCTGCCACTGGTGATTCTCCTCCAGCAGAAATAGCATGCTTCGGGTACTCAGCAGGGTCACAGGGAAAACAGATGCCCCTAAAAGGATATGAGGGAATAAGAAAGGCTTTGCTGAGAGCCTGAGTCACCACAGAACCAGCTTTGCTCTCCATTCCTCCCCTAGGGAAATCCTTTACAGCAGCAGTAACTTGGGTGGACAACCTTATCCAGCTTCCTGACTGAAGAGGGGACCAGGGCACTGAAATGTGTCTGGGCTTGACCAGCTTATCCAAGCTTGTTGCAGGAGCATACGTATGAAAGACCACTGCCCAGCAAGGCTTGTCCAGCCCATGCCCTCAAGTGAGGCAGGAAAAGTCACTGGAGTCCTTTGACCTGTTAAACAACATTTTACTACTCCTTAGTTAAAATTTGGCAGCTGCAGCTCAAAGGCTGCCTTTTTTGGCCTGAATTTGTCTGGCTGCAGATATCTGATGGGCGGAACAGAGAGCACACACATAAAGTTTAATACCAAGCTGGGATGCATCATAAATATGACAGGAAGGGAAACAGTTTTGATAAACTTCAGGGAACATAAATATAATCCAGCTATTTCAGTGGATGCAAATTAAAAGCACTAGAACTTGGGAATAAGTTAGATGCACAATAATAGGGAACCATTAGGAAAACTGGTTGAGGTCACAGGGGATCACAAGCTGATGCAGCAGTATGTTGCTTCTCTCATCATATCTCACTCTTGGGAATTAGTAGGACTATCAGAAACGGGATGTTTAATTAATCCTGTCTACTTGGTAAAGAGATCTCAGCTGGAACTGTGTCCAGTTTTGGGCACCATACTCTAAAAGAGGAGAAAACTGTAGAGCGGGAAAACTGCACTGTAAGTTCTCCTTCCCACGTACTATTTGTTCAGCTTGAGGAGACCAATAAATGTACTTCCCACAGATTCCTTCTGATCCTCATTCTCTCATGCCTCCCCAATGGCCAATGGTGGCCAGGGGTGCAAAAGCTGTAACAAATTGGTGTGAATGTGATTAAGAGCTAGGTTGCTTTTTTCAGTGTCTCAAGCTAAGATGACACTGGAATTGTTCACTGAAGACTCAAATCCCAAGTTTAACACATTTGTCCCTCAGCAAGGCCTAGAACAGAACTTGAGGGGCTCCAGCAGGCTGTTCCTGTACTATCATCTGAGGTTCTGGACACCTATTTCTGTTTTCCCAAATGAAGGAGCCTTTCAGCAACCCACACAAACCAGCTGTTTTCATGACCCCTCATCTTTCCCTCAGATCAGGGCAATGATTCAGTCCTCAGATAATCTCTAGCTTCTCGAGTTGTCACCAGAACTGCTGGACGAAGGGCACAGCTCTTTTCCCCCAGACTGTACACTAAAATTACAAGCATGTAAGCAGAAGCACAACATGTGGGACACCTGGCTACTGAGATCTCCTGTACCTTGGATCAGGTAGGCCAGCAGGTAGAAGAAACAAGTGTCATCTGCAGAATCTGTGGTCTTGGAGTCCAGCAAAGGCCTGGAGGAGATACAACAGTGGGCTGATAAGGAAGCACTCTGTTTTCAGTCCAGCTTTGCTGTGAACTAGCTACTGTTCCCAGTCCTCTTGGGGAAGGGAAGGACCCATCTCTTCCAGGTAATGTAAAGTCCTCCCTCTCCTGGTCCTGACTACCACCTTGCCAGCCAGGAGCCAAATGCTTCTCTCAAGTAAGAAGGCTGCCCTATGCCTCCCACTTTCTCTCCCTCCCTTATATCCTGCTTAGGCTCCTCCAGAAGAGCTGAAGTTGCCCTGCCTGGCTCAGTCCATGACACTGCCTGGCTCAGCCCATGACACCCCTTTGCCTGTTCACCCTCTGTGCAGCAGGCACTTGAGACAGCTTAAACCTGTAACATAGGCCTGGCTGCCACCCCAGTAGTGCCTCCTTCTGTGCTACCCCGTTTCCAGCACCATACTTCTCAGGGTCTGCTGGACAAGCAGACATCCCTTTCTATCTGAAATCCCAACCTCTCACAGGCTCTTACCATAGCCAATGTTGGGGATTCATTTCCACAGTGGGGATTTCCTTCACCTTGCTCCTGTGCTTAGCAGGCAGTTCTTGCATGAGCTCTAAAGAGGGGAAGAAGGCAGGTGTCTGTTTTCTGGCAAACCCAAGGGCAGTATATAGCAACTGTTCAGAGAGGTGCTGCAAGTTATGATGCCAGTGAGATTCTCCCCTAGCTTTCTCTGAGCTGTCAAGAAGTTAATTTCCAACATATATCCAACAATAGCTGTCCTGATAGTTCCCCAAGAACAAATCTTTCAAGTCCTCTCCCCCACTCCCCTACAGCTCTACCTGTCAGGGTCTGCAGGAACTGGTCACAGCAGCTTTGGTTCCGGATCAGCAGATTGTAGGAAGCTTTTGGGTTCTCAAATTCCATTCGCAAGCTCTGGTGGCAGAGTCCCACTTCCAGATGAGAAATATCAGACAGGTAGTGAGAGTCATTCTTCTTCAGCCAGTCTGCAGGTTGTCCCCTAATCACAGAGCACAGCCCTCAGCTGCAGCAGGCTGCCCCATCTCCTCTCCCACAATCACACTGCAGCAGGGGGTTTGCCAGAAGAGCCTGTGCATGTAACCACCCCTCCAGGGTAAGGGCAGCAGGGCTAGCACAGCCTGGCACTACCCAGCACTCACAGACTTGCTGCACGGTCCTCACCTGATAGCTCCGGTGACCTCCAGCACATAAATCTTGAGATCAGAAGCAACCAGGATTGAGAGGAACTCTCCTTGCCGGCCAAACTTCACCATGACCACCTAGAGCACACAGAGGGTGGGTCGTAGCCTTGGCCTGCCCCTTGACAGCTCATCCACAGAAAGGCCAAACTCAAAAACATTTCCGGTCCCTTTACACCCCACAGCCTCTGGGATGCCACCTCAGTGCAGAACTCGCAGGGCAAGGAGGGACAGCTGAAGAATTGTAGGAGTGGTGCTGTGGGAGCTCACCTTGAGGAAGCACTGGAACTCCTCAGCGTTCTCCTCAAAAACTTCCATGTCCAGGTAGAGCTTCAGGCGATGATCCACTGACCGGAAGTCCCTCGTGTTCAGGACGCTGTTTACAGCTGAGGAGAGCAAAGGGCAGCAATGACACTATCCACTGACCAAGCATGGAGATGGGCACCAGGGCAGCAGTGCCACCCTCTCTGCACACCTGCTTCCATCAAGTCTGTCCTCAACACAAAGAGCCACAGTGCTTTGCAGGCCACAAGTCTCCATGTGGAGATAAAATGGGACTTCATTGCTCCAACATTTGTTTTTTTATCAGATATACAAAGCTTTGGTCTAAGCCAGCTTCAAATTGTCCTTGGCTGCTTAGTCACAGAAGGACACTGCTTTGCTGCTGAATTTGGCAGGAAGGCAGTTCTTTATCACAAAGCCAGAAAGATATTTCTTATTTCAGTTGGTGTCAGCTCAGGTCAACTTTTTAACTCTGACTTTGATCGTGGCAAGGTCAAAGGGGCCTGAGGAAGACACCAATAAAACTGCTAAATAATATAATTAGGTTTGTCATTAAATTTTATAACCAAATAATTTATACAACGGCCACAATACTGCCTAAGAGTTCACACTTCCCTGTGTGAGAGGGAGAGCCTGTTCTCCACCACAAACACTACACTAATCAACTGCTCCTCAGCAGGAACTTTCCATAGGCTCAGTTTTAAATTGGGACCTTGCAATTTGACCCAGAAAAGAGACTGCTTTATTTCTCATTGTTCAACTGTACAAGACTGAACATGGCAACCTTAAAACTGTGATTCTACACTGACTCTGAGGCTTGGCAGACTTGAAGGGCTGGGGCAGACCTCTACAGATCAAGAAACCAATAGGTTTGCAAATCCTAGAACTAGGCTCAGCTGCAGTAGAGTCACTTGCTGGGCTAACCTCCACAGTTCCTTTCCAACTTGTTATTCTGTAAATCACAAACTGATGCCCAGGGAAAGGCAGTCTGCTATATCAGAAATCCAAGGTTCTTTAGAAAAATCACTTGTGGACCTCCTGTCTTGCATGACAGCGCTCACACAGCCAGCATGCAGTCTCTTGGATGGGTTTTGTGATCTGAAGCTCACAAAAACGTGAGGGAAGCCTACAAGTAACTCTAGATCCACAAACCAGAGCCTCCTACTAGCACACTAGCCTCACACTACACTTAAGCCAAAGAATAAACACAGAGAAATTGTGCATACTATTCTCCAAAGGTAATGCTCCAGCTGGCAGCTCATGGATGCCATAGGAACCCAGTGTATCCATAACTGAGCAATGTAGCTTCCAGAACAAGGCCCTATTACTCAGAGTCTATGCAATAATAGGTATTAGGAGCTGACTCACTTTTCCTACCTTCAGGCATGAGGATTTAACAGAGAGGGGAATGAAAAACTCTGCTCAAAAGAACCATATGTTTATGGCTGCTTGTACTTGATGTCCCCCTTCCCCATTAAACAGGAGGAAGTGTACCCTGCAAGCACCAGTGATAAAACTAACAGCAAGCTGTCAACACCCCTAAATCCTGCACAGCTTCCTCATACTCACAAGGACTGAGATTCCACGTTTCCTCAGACTCCGAGTTCAAAGAGAGCGGGGAAGGAGTGGGCCCCCGAGAAACACTGTAACGGTAGCTTCCCATCAGGCTGCCCCCGTTGGTGTCTGTGTGGCTGAGGGACAAAGTTTGGCTCTTCACGCTCTGCTCCTTCCCACAGCTGCCATCTGGTCCATAGGAGGTGGGATGAGGAGTGCCATCAGGCTCAGTGCTCAGCTCTGGGGTCCTGGTGCTGTTGCTGCTGTCCATCTCTGAGCTGTCCTCCCCACCGATGTAGAACTTCCCGCTCTCACTGGCCAGGACAGATGTTTCCTCTGGGCCCTCCTGCTGGCTGCCTCCCTCCAGCACAGAGTCTGACAGGTCCTCACTTGTGCTGTCGGCCCCAGGAGGCAGAGGTGTGCTGGAGCACTCCTCTGAAGGCAGAATGACCACATGGTCACTGGAACAACTGGGACAGGCTATGGGCTCACCGGCTGCTGCAGGACCTGTGAAAGATTTTGTCAGGTATAAAGAAAAGCCAGAACAGCTCTCCCCAGCAAGATTTTACTTACCCCAGCCTCCTCTGCAATGCACAAATCCTCCCTTTTCAAGGTAGAGAATAGTTACAGTCTGACTTGAGCAGCTTGTTGAGCAACTCTGTTCAGAAGCATACTCTATATACCTCCCCTCACAAATCAACAAGAAATTCTGGATCAGTGCCATGTGAAATAGTTCTGCTCATATTTAGGGTGACCAGTGTGTGCTGTGGTTGCAACTGAAACTGTATCAGGGCTTTGGCTCACAACTTTCCTCCACTTCACATCTGCAAGTGCTCACAACCTATGAAGCCGAAGCTCATGACCAGTCAATCCAATCTTCCTTAGCATGCTGTGTCCCTTCCCCAGCTGTCCTCACCCCTTCTGACCCTGATTCCTGTTGCTCCCTTCACCCACATCGGAACAGACTCCCAGCTGGATCATGGGACTCCCACTACTCTGGCAGGGAGAAGAAAGTGTCCTGAGGTGGAGAAACGTGCTGCAGCCAGAACAGCACTTCTGTGTTCACTGCAGTTACTTCAATCCCAGGATATTTTGTCAAACAGCATCTTGTGAGCTGAGGCACTCCTCACTTCAAATATAAACTGAGCTTCAAGAAACACAGCAATCAGAAGATGCCTATTCAGCACCAGCCACATCTCAGCTGAAATACCACATCTAGTTTTAAACAGCCAAAGAAAAATGTGGACAAATGGCAAAAAGTACGAAGACCAGCAAGAAACTGAATGTATGCAATATGACTGACACATAATTATCTAGATAGTTGAGCTTATTTGTAAGGACAGAAGTCAGGAGAAGGTGCCAGGGAGAACAATGGCCCTCAAGTACAATGAAAGGAACAAATTGCTCCCCCAGAGGGGCAGCAAGAGTGCGCTTAAGATCACAGAGAGGGAGATTCGGGTTAGGGTTCTGGTTGTTTTTCTGATGTCTAACAGCCAAAGTTTTACCTGAAATACTCGTGCAGATTCCCTGGAAGCTTCCGTTAGCAAAAGCTCTTTAGAACAAATAAAGTCTCTGTGGCAGAACTGACTACATGACCTTTAAGTCCTCTCCCAGACTTCAGTTTCCAGCACCCCTGTGTTCCCCCAGGCCACCCAGAACAGGAGTGCTGTTTGCTTAACCTTAAACCAGTGTCTTATTCCTGCTAGCAAACAAGGCAGGTTCTTCCCAGCCCAAGTAGGCCAAGTGAGAGTTCATGCCACAACAGATTTTAATTCCAGTACAGCCAACGCATCACCTTCTCCTATACATTCCATGCTCTGCACCACAGCTGCCACTCTGGAAGTCTGCCTGGACATCAGCAAACATCGTTCTCCTGGGCATTATAGCCTACCTTGTTCTGAGGCAACTAGAGTCTCCAGGATTTTGGTGTCTCCAAGCTCTGAAGGATAGGAACCTTGATGCCAGGGGGCCAGGGACTGTGAAAACTCCCGCTTGCATTTCAGGCACTGGAGCTTCATGGATCCCTTCTCTTGGTCCTGATTTCGCTGATTCTCCTCAACAGCTGGGGACAACACTTCAAGGATACACTAAAAGTAGCAGCACAGGAAAAAGGATGCTATCAGGCAGCTATGATTGTCCTAATAAAATCAAGCTTCTGACACCAGAAAGTCTTTTCACATGCCTCACTACAGCATTTCAGAGTGTAAGGGGTGCAAGAACTTCTCCCAGCTGTGCAAGACTTGCCAAGGGCACGAAGCTTCACTGTAGAAGACCAAGAGGTCTTTGCAGGTCTGTGTCTGATAGCTACATACTGACAGGCTCCCTCTGGAACTCTGATCTCAAAGGTCCCGTCTATTTGTGTTTTCCCTCTTAACAACTTGTTTAAATGTACTTAAATAATATGTTGAGAAAAATAATTGGATTAGAGACCAGAGCTCCTGGTCCAGCTGTGTTGACATAGCACTGACACTCACTGACCAGAGGGCCAAGGACAGGCCACCAAATCACTCAGCACCCACAAAACATTACATTGCATAAGCACAACAAGTAATGATCACTAGCTCAACTACAAACCCCAAGAGGAAGAAAACTGCCAGGCTCTCTCCTTGAGAGCACCTTTTATGCTACAGGAGTTCTACTGGCCATGGCCATACTCATGGGGCCCTCCACAGGTAAAGTGGGCAAAAGAAGTAATCCTGACAAGTCAGACATGGGCAGCAGGTGCTCATGTGCTCTGAGAACAGCAGCCCTATGCTGGCTGGAGGAATTCAGTGTCCTGCAGTAACACTGCCCCCTCCCCAAGCCTCCCCCACCTGCAGACACTGCTCCGGGCAGTCGTCAAGCACCACATATTTGCGCTTCTGCCGGTCCTTGCGAATGTAGCTGAAGTGCAACGTCAGGACAGGGAAAACTCGCTCCAGGTCCTGCAGGAGACAGAAAACGCTTGTTCTAGGCTGAGCGAGAAGCTTTCACAGACTACATTTGTTTGCTAACAGCTGAAACATGGCCATACAAGCACTTAATTTAGTGTGCCCTAAGCAGTACTCCAGCTGATAGCATTTGAGAGTCTGCTAAAATGGGTAGAAATAAATAAATAAATATAAAGCTAATGAGCGCTGACAACACTTGCATTGAGTGCTTGAAAAAATGCACGAACACTTGAAACTTACAACAGTAATTTTCAGGGCCCAAAACAAAGCATCTCAAACAAAACACCTTTTCATGAAGGAATTTCAGAAGACTATCAAGCCACAAACATTCAAAAAGGCACAAGGGCAGGGTTTAAAAAATGAGTTGGAGCTTTTACAGGAAACAGAGAAACCTGTGAACATGTCTGTATACAGACTGAATGTTAAAATCCTACCACAAGGAAAAAGAGATTTCCAAACTCCCTTTCTAAAGAACCACAAAAGCCAAATAGGGCTGGTAATGCTAAAGCATGCACCTAGAGCAGATGGCAAACTGCCCACTGAGCTGCCAGGAGCTTTTTAAACATCACACTAGGCTCTGTGCTGCTCTAGAAACAATGCAATCCACAAAGAGTTCCCCAAGGCTGGGGTGATATCCCAGCAAGGAATGGATAGGAAGGAGATCTCCATTTCATTTAAGTTTCTCTTGAGAAGTCTCTCATTCCTCCACACTGGAACAAGTCCAGCCATTGTTTTTAAATTCCAGCTTTGGAATAGATTTGATGCTGGCCTCTGCAGCATTATTGCAGGTAGTCCAAGCAATACAGATGATATTAGACACACATGCACTGGGCTGAAGACATGCTCAATCAGGCTTTGCAGGAGCTAGGAAAAGACCTGCAGGATTCTTGATAGGAGCCCAAATCCAGAATGCTGGCATACACAGGGAGTAAGATGACAAAGGCTCACAGAGAAGTGTAATTTACCATCCTCTTCCAGGTCAACTCAGAGGTCTCCACATTCTTCAGGCATTTCAGCTCCAGCTTGTGGAGGACTCTAGCAGCCTTCAGTTCCACCTCAATCACATGCTTAGCTGTGACTCGCAGGAAGATCCAGTCTGGCTCTGGGTCCCCTTCACCTTCTATTTGGCTCACCAGCACTGGCTGGCACAAGTCCACTGCCAAACAAGACACAATACAGGTCAGTACATGCAGCAGGCCTTCAGTCCTGCTGGACCCAGGTGCTTAGCATTTCCACAATACTGGGCATCATCATACAGCTTCAGAGATAAATCACATTTGATTCATCTACTTTGTTGTCATCCAAGCCCTTAAACAAAGCAGTGAAAGGACCTGTTTACCTTCTACGTTCTCCTCTTCTTCCTCTCCAAGCATTAGCTCATCTGCCTCCTCTTCTCTCTGTTCTCTTTCCACAGGCTCATCCAGCTGTACTTCAGGCTCTTCCTCGTTTGCAGTGTCATCCAAAGGAGGAGAGGATCCTTCCTGGGATACTTGGGGCTTTTCTTGCTCTGGGTCAGAGCTCTCACCCTGCAAGTCCACGGCAGCAGGTCTGCCTGTGATCTCATCTGCAGAACGGCTGCGGGACATGACGGGTGCTTGGTCATGCTCCTCCAGGTGTCTCTTGTACTGCAGCCAGTCAGCACCAAAGCGATCTCTGAAGCTGGCCAAACGCTTCATCTCCTTCTGATGCTCTAGGACCAGACCTGCAGAGAGAAAACTTGGGAAGTATGAAAATAGTCGCCAGGCCAGAGCACTCCTCTTACTGTGGGCAGTTTAGCTGCTATGTTATTAAGGAAGACAACAAGCCTCACCCGCAGAGAGGGGTAATGCCTGGGGCTCATGTTCTGTGTCACTCGGTTCCGAAATACTTGCTCTGCGCACTTTGACTTTTCCCTGGAAAAAAACAGGATAAAAGTAGTTGTGAGGAACTTGACCAATGAAAACAGCACCTAATGAGGGGCTCTGCCAAGTTGAAGGGTTTATAGCTGTTACAGTATAGAGACACACCATGAAACACTTGTCAGGGTATGTGAAGATTGATATTAAAGCCCCTTCCTAACACACAGCAGTGTAGAGGCTCACTAACCATGCAGTCAGTACCAGACCACACCTCACTGCAGGAGGCTTTCACGTCGAGGCATCCCCTTTACCCAGCATGCCAGCTACATGGCTAAGAAGCGATGTCAGTCCCAGACCTTGCTCTTCTTCCGAGGGACCTTGACAGCCACATTCTCCGCTGGGGACTGACTGTCGCTGAAGTCTGCAGCACAGGAGCTCTCCAGAGCGCTGCGGTCCAGTGCAGTCTTCTCTGAGGTAGAAGTGTGGATGGACTGGGACACACTTTGTACAAGTCTTGGAAGGTGCTAAAGGAAGAAGAGAGTATTCCCCGCTGAGTGCAAAGGGCTGACAAGGTAGCCAAGCCGTAACTCAGGCTGACAACTTTCCTGCTCCTCACCCCAAGCTTCCACCATCTCAGTTAAAGCACTGACAACAGTTCCTGCCTGGTTGATTGGATTGTTTATCACAACCACTCTGTTTTAACTCAATCTCTGTCTTTCTTCAAAATATCAGATGGGAAACGGATAACTATTTTGCTGACATGTAGTTCAAGTGTCAAGTACCATACAGTACCTGAAGAGGAAACAGGCAAGGCTTCAAGTCTCACAAGGCTACATACGCCAGAATAAATTACACTGGCCAGTTCCAACAACTATTAGGAATCAGCGTGAACTGAGACAAAATGGTCGGTGTCAAAGTCAAGGTAGCCCATAAAGATTTAATAGGACAAATGACAATGCAAAAACCTGTCAGAGTTCCCAGTCTCAAAGCCATTAAGATCAGTTTTTAACAATTATACTTACCATTAGGTCTGAGGAAGAGAGTGGCTCCCCGTCCAAAAAGAACTGTAATTAGAGACCCATTTGCAGTCAGATTCCATTTGGATGGCACATACTCGGACAACTTCTGCTGCCTCCTACTCCCCTCCAGGCCACCCTAGGGTTGGGATCCCTGGCAAAAAAACTGCAAAGAAACAACCCTGTTCCTGCCTATCCACCACTCCTTTAATTGTAGCTACCTGACCTAATAGTATATAAGGCCAGAAGGGACCATTGTGGTTTTCCTGTTTACAGACTTTATAACTTCCAGAAACGCATCCAAGACAGTTTGCGGAAGAGGTACAATGGATTATTATACAATAACTCAAATTGTTTTGAAAGGTACTCACTTTCACCTCAAAGCCTGTATCCTACTTCTACCCTGATTCCACATAGCTTCCAGTAACTTGAGTTCAGTGAAAGCTTTTTCCAAGATGCAGTTTGAAGACAATGAATCCAGCCATTTGCCACTAATATGAAGGGCAGACTAGCTCTGGATCACCTTTGACCCTTAGCAAGGAAGTTTATTTTGCTGAATTGCCAGAACACTGGCTTTGCTGGCTTCATTACTTGAAGTCAAATTACCAAGAACTAACCTGAGCACTGGAGTGCAAAGGAACAGTGATGACACCTAGCTGAGAGCAGAGTGACAGGGACAAAGAGGTGGCCAGGGCTGCCAAAGTAGCACAAACTTAGGTAAAGTGGGCCAAAACTGTGAGTTCCTTCTTTGCACAGTCCGGCTACATCGTTACTATCTAGCAAGTACAGCGTCAAGTTCCATCAGTGAGCAAAACTGAAGAAGTAGACAATGAAGACATATTAAGATCTGAGGTGCTGCAAACCTGAGAGCAGTGTTCAACTCCGTGATAGCCAGCAAATCACATAAAAATTTAAGGTTAAACTACTCTACTGCAGGAACAAAAGAAAAAAAAAGAAGCAACCACAAAACAATCACCACTGTTACACAACTGGAATAAATCTGCCAGTTTCTTTTCCCTCATTTGCCCCTGAGTGTTAGAACACCCTATGCCTTCAACAGCAGGGGCAGAAGGCATGTGGCTAATACTCACATTGGAGAAGGCTGCCCTGGGAGACACATGGACAAGGGCTGCAGATCGGTGATTTTGATGGAACCATATCGGGTTTCCCTCCAAATGCAGCTGGGTGAGGGAAACAGACAAGTTGTTACTAGAAGCAATATTCTGCACCCCAGCCTATCCTGCCTCCAGGCTCCAGTCTCTCTCTGCTTCAAGAAATATCCTTGCAGTGGAACAGTTATCAAGCCAGGAGTGGACTAGGCTTTTACAATGCTTCCTGAAATCAGTTCAGCAAATGGAGAAGGAGGTTAAAGTACCTCTTGCTCATTACCTAAACCATTATGAGCTTTTTCAGTACTGACTCTGAGAAGTGTTGAAAGAGCAGTCCTTTGTAGGCGCAGAAAAGCTGTAGATGCCCCATCCCTGGAGGTGTTCAAGGCCAGACTGGATGCGGCTTTGAGCAATCTGGTCTAATGGGAGGTGTGTCCCTGCCCCTGGCAGAAGTGTTGGAACTAGATCCTTAAGGTCCCTACCAACTAAAACCACATTCTGATTCTATGATTTCTCTCACAAGCACTATAGTGACTGCTGTGCTCCTCCTTTAGACTTCTCTGAGCACACAAATCCACGACAGGATTATGAGAGAATCTTTACTGAACTTGACAGTTTTAAAATCAGAAATGATGAGCAAGGAAGTGGGGATAAATGTATGAAAAAGGGTTAGCTTGAGCAAGGGTCACTAGAAATGAAGGTTGAAACACAGGTGTCTGTCTAAGGCTACCCCATCAGTTTCCTGCAATAAAATTAAATGCTCAAGAGTTGAACTTATCTTTCAGAACTCTCTGGTTACCATAAAATCTCCATCTTGCACACCCTGACCATGAAATCCCTAATCTACCAACCCATCAGGCTTTATGCTTACTTTTTTTAAACAGTGCAGAGTGCACAAAGGTGCCAATTGGGCATGTTCCAGCAGCAGGTTATAGGCCACATCCAGGTGCTGCAGATTCACGAGCTGTTCCACCCCTGTGAACAAAGCAAGATGCCATCAGCATGCTAGAAGACATAACTTTGGAACCTCCCTCAAAACTAAACCCTAGTAAAAATAGTTGTGCCCAAGATTTCAAGTTCTGTTCATTCTCAAGGATGACAGGAAGGCTTCAAACTCAGAAATGCTCCTCCCTTGTGGGCTCACCATTAATGCTGTCAAGCTCATTGTTGCGCAGGATCAGAGTCACCAGCTTGGATCGGCTGAAGATGCCAAGGTTTGGCACCTTGGACAGGAAGTTGTATGCCAGATTGAGGTATTCTAGTTCTGTAAGGGTCTGTTCAGAGAGAAGAGCAGCATTGGATCAGTTGGGACCTTAGCTCAAAGCCTGGCCCTGAACTCAAGATGGGGCACTAGCTTCTACCACGTTTTTGATCCCAACAAGGTCAACCAACAAGTGGCTTTCTTAAGACTGTTTCTGCAGAAAGAGTTCGATGCTCACTCTGGGAGTGGTTTGTTTAGGGGTGCTCAGCATCATCTAACTCCCTTACAGAATTTGCCTGGAGCACCTTCCTCTTTCCTCACTAAATTTGACGGAGCACAGGAAAGGACTGGACATCCTGCCTCAGCAAAAGGAGTGAACTACCAAAAGAAACCTTTCTTACCTTGGTAAAGATGATGAGGAATGATACCTTGTGAGCCCCACCAACTCCACGAAAAGCTGTTTCATAGCTTTGCTTCAAAGAAGCAGATCTAGCCCAGCAAAGCATGGATTTCATTGCCATTCCCCAGAAACACACGTGCCATTGTGATGGACTACCCCTTTTCTAGGCTAATTGACTGGTTTCTGAGAGCAGGAAGTGAATGCTACTGGCAGTGTGAACAAACTGAACAGTAAGTTTCTACAGCCTCCTGCCTGGCTACATAATTCTCACCTGATGCACAGATTACAGCAAAGTCTTGGCCACAGTGGAGTGCCCACCCTGTGAGGGGCTGTACACACAGAGTACCTTGTGTGTATCAGTGCATTTCCCCATTCAGCTGGACTACCAAGTGATAACTAGAGCTAAGTCTCTGTCCTAGAGCAGGTGAGGAACACCTCTCCATGTGAGGAACACACTTCTCTACCTCAGTGGCACTCGGACTGCACATACAGGACAATGGTTTTCAGGCTGCAAGCTCTAGTTCTAAGTCACACCACATCTGTGATTTCTTTTATTATACCTCACTTAATAGGAATGTGATGTCAGTAATTACAGAATTTTAGCAGTATCCTCTGCACAGGAGGAAACTCTGGTGGTCAGCCCAAAATACTCACCGTTAAATAGTGCTCGCAATCCTGGATCTTGTTGTGACTCAAATCCAAGACCCTCAGAGCATTCAATAATTGCTGAGGGACAAAAAGATACTAGATCAGATCCTCCAACTGTCTCTGTTACAGCATGAAAAGCCTCTCCTGCTGGGAAAGGCCAGCAAAATTAACACTGCCCGCTTCCTCCCACCCAGACCTAGCAGCATCAGTAACAGAGGGCCTGGCTCTTGGCTGTGATCATCTCCTCTCTCTCCCTCAGCCATGCAGCAAGGATGCTCTACTCACCAGTGAGTCATCCAAAGCAGTTATTGAGTTATAGCTGAAGTTCACAGTCTGCAGTTCCAACCATGGGAGTGCACAGCTCAGATCTCCACCACATGCTGAAATTATTTCCTAGGAAGAAGAGAGGAGCCATTCCTTGGTGAGTACTAGCAGATGAACACAGGAGAACAGTCTAGAAGGTGGCTGACACACTGTGCTTTAAAGACCTTGCCTTGCTTAGAGAGGCAGTGACTTTTATGTCTCTAGTTCAAGTATCTGGAGGTGGTGGGAATCCCACAGCCAGATACTAAGAAAGAAGGGGAGATGCTTTTATTTCCTACACCAGAGTGGCAATAGTTAACCTAATCTGTTAGATTTCCTAGGCTCAGAACACTGAGCACAAAGATTCATGCTAACAAAATCATTTTCAGCCCTCCTTCGCACAAAAGCAAGCTACATACATGTCTTCTGACAGAAAAAAAAAGCTCTCAAAGCACTCCCTACCATGAGCCCCTGTTCCCCAGCAGGCACCTGCTTATATGCCCCAGAGAGAAGCCCAGAGACCCATGGCCAGCACAGCCCATGCTACTCAGTTCTCCATGGCTGGAGCTTGCCTTAATGTCTCAGAAACATGCTGGACAGCAGTGCAGGTAAGACATTGGGGCACAGCATTTCCTCTGACAATAAGCTCTAAAAAGGCTGCTGAGGTACAACAAAATAAACCTAGACCAGCTGCAGACCTTGAATATGGAGACATACAGATACACAGTTGTCAGACCTAGCTGACACAAATGTCGTCTAGAGCCAGAAATTCTCAAGAACCTAAAAAGAAGACTACAGAGCACATGTGCTTGCAAACAGGAAATACTTCAACACTGCTTGAGACAGGAGTAGGACACCAGAACAGGGAAGGGAAATGAAGCCATACACAAAGTGGATGAATAAAAGAGCTAACGCTCTCTCCTACATCTTCCCTATGTGAAGAGCTGTAGGATCAAGACAGTCTTTCTCTTGCAATTTACCCCACCAGCTGTGCAGAGACACTCACCTCCAGTGTACTGATACATTTGCAACAGGTTAGAGATTCCAGCTGAGAATAGACAAATCGCAGTCCCCGGAGGCAGTGTGGAGGGACAGACCTCAACTGCAGCAGTGACGAGGAAGTAAGAACAAAATACATCAAAATATTACAGTGGAGGAACAGATCCAAGTTTTACCCCAAGCAAGTGATGCAAGAGTTTAGTCTTAGCCTTGTAGGGAAGCCACAAAAGCCTACCCAGTTTTTAGGAGTAGAGGCATTCTGCAACCACAAAACTAGTCAAGAAAACCCAAACAGCAAGACTCAAAACTACTCTTGCCACCTATACTTACTTCCAGATGCCGGAGGGACTTGAAAGGGAAGATCTTCACAGCAGATTGCAAAGCACAGTTTGGAACATGAACAAGCTAGAGAACCAAGAAAAGAAATCTCATGTCAAGCTTGCTTTGTGCTGCATTACCACCTTCCTGATGCACCAACTGCAGCACCTTGGACAGGCTGTCCCTCCAGCTTGGGTGATCCCTTAAAAGCTCTCTCCCAGTGCTGGTAGTGGCACTGTCTCCCCAGCTCCATAGTACAATAGAGGTCAAAGAGAATGGCATGTTAGCAAGTGTGGTCTGCCAGCCCATAGGGCTCTTCTTCATCTCCCCTGCCCACATGGCTTCACCACTTTCAGCACCACTGTGAGGTCTAACAGCTGGATTCCTCATCAGCCACAACTAGCAAATCTACTAAGGACAAAACTAACTGCTGGAGATATGTTTATCAAGCAACTGAGTGGAACTAGTACGCCGGTGGGAGGTGTGCATGTGCAGTTCACTACAAGAGGCCAAATAAGGCAAATCACAAGCAGATACAATGGAAAAAAGAGTTGGTCTTCAAGGCACTGTTAGTGTTAGACTGAGGTGCCTGCAAATGTCCCCTTTGTATTCTGTAGTACAGCCACAGGCCCGGTCACCACAGGGCAGTTAGGCTGTGTTCATGTACCATAAAGCAGCTTATTAAAAACACCTTCTTATGCTTTCTACAGACAGTGCATAAACAGTATTTCTGGCTGCCACTGAAAGTGAGTAATGAAGCGGTTACTGCTTCCACTGTAGACAGCAAAGTACAACCAGAGAGACCATCTCTGCCAGTTATATATACACTCACACAGAAGTGACTCATCAGGTGCAGAACAGACATCCCAAGACCTCATCACCACTACTGCTTCCACAGCTACAGCCCTGGCAGGAATGAATCACTGCCCACTGCCTGCCAGCACTAATGCTGCACATTGGACCAAGAGCATTTGTAAGGGAAGCCTGCACTGGCAAGCTCTAATGATCAGTTTTAGTGAAGTTTATCTCAGATGCTATTCTTGCTGTGTGTCTTGGTCATCTCTCCTCTCCCTCCACTGTCTTAAAAATCTGCCAGACTGATATAAATTATCAGTTTCTCCAAGTAAACCAGTTACCAGTCATCAATGGGCATCTTCCCCTTCTCTACAGGCTTGTTGCAGAGAGAGCACATTTTCTAGTTAACAGGAGCACTCACCACAACATCCTCCTGATTGCAGTGTCTCTCCCTGCCTCCTTCTGCCAGGAGACCCATGTTTCTCCACAGACTCTGGGCCCCACTCCAAGGGCCCAATCTCCCCACTCACTACGCTGTTACAAAATCCTCCCAACAACATTCTGATGCTGCTCCACTCTCACAGGGAAAAAATGTTTTCAAAGACATCACAGATTTTAATGGTCAGCCACAATACCTTTTGAGCCTCACTGTGGAATCCAACACAGCTGCTAATGCCTCTTTCCCTTTCAGGCTCCTTCCTCTACTAATCCTCCCACCAGTGTCCCAGTGCCGAGTGGAATCATGTGCAGCATCATAGCACATGCCACCTTTCAAAAATCTCTCTGAAGAATTCCTTGATCTGTAGTTTTATCTTTATTACAGCCTCTTTACTACAGCCATTGTTAAAATTAATGAGAATATGTTACTAGAAATATCCCGTGCTGTGAAACCAATCAACCAGAACCACTGCCCCAGCTGCTGAAATAAGCAGCAGCCTCAGAGTGTGTACAACATCTGACCCCTCTGCTCAAGTTCCCCGGCTCTGCTGCCTTGGGCAGATCAATCATCGCTCCAGGTTAACTGAGGTGTGCTCAGGTGCCAGATACTGCCTGAATTGCTCAAGCATTTCAGGAAATAATCATTTTCCCAACAATGACGACATCTTACCAAGGTCAGAACGTAAGTAATTCCTGCTGCCTCTGTTTTTAACTCTGAGAAACTTTCCACTGAGTTGCATGGCTGATTCTAGGTAAGCAGCTATAGACTATCGTGCTGAGACTATCGTACTCCACGCAAGGACCCTGTGAGAGCCATCTGACCGATGGAGCCTGCATGTCAGACGGGGGCAATGGGCACCGGGAGAGGCTGCTTTGAAGCTTTGCCTGCCACCTCAGCTGGCCGGCCCTGCAGCATCCCCAGCCCCGGTATGTACGGACCTTCAGAGAGTGAGTCTTCTGCAGGACGTCGAAGAGGAACTGTGCCTGGAGAATGGCGGCTGTCTCGGCGGGGTGCGAGGGCAGCGCCACGAAGCCCCGGTTCTGGTTGCGGGAGCCCAGGTGCTGCTCGAAGACCTGTGTGAGGTGCTGCAGGGTGGAGGTGAGCAGCGTCAGCGTGCTGGAGCCGTCCAGGACGAGGTCCCCTGCAGGAAAGGGGAAGGACGGGCCGGGCCGTGAGTGCCCACACACCGGGGACACTGACACGACACGACCCGGCCCGGCCCGGCCCGGCCCGGCGAGGCCCGCGGCGGCCGCCACTCACCGGCGTCCTGCA